>VDFB02031328.1:0-29572 GCA_007258455.2 Sequoia sempervirens | reverse complement strand
AAACTTCCCAGTCAAATGGTAGACCATGAGCATTCCACACATACCAATCAATTCTATGATTTTAAAGATTGAATATATGCATATTTTAAGTCATCTGTTATCTGATCTTTGTATATGTGCAAACTTTTTTTGGATTCACTTGCAAGTTGCAATGACTGTAAAGCATTCTGTGTTCAAATGCTTATAAATAAAGTTACACGAACATATGAACAATAATATAGTGTAGAATAGAATGGACGCCTATGCAAAGATGAAAATAGTCGGCTCTTCTGGAAATTCCTCAAGACTCTCTAAGTTAATACATTTAGGCTAGGAATATGTGAGGTATACATATGATCATTGAAAAGAAGCTCTATCTGTAACAATACAAGCCAAAGAGGGAAATACTATTTTTTTAGTAATTTGTGTATTTTGATTCAAAGTTTTTTAATAAATGTGTTATTACTAGTCATGCATTTGAAAACAATGTTAGTACATATACAAATAAATTTAAGCAGAGGCATAGATCTCAAAACTCACAACTTTTATTAATAGAAAGGGGACGTTTACAGTGACAGAGCAAAACTTCCTGTGCTCATTGAATGAACACCAAGAGACAAGTTACTCAAGGTAACAAATTGCTACTTTAATTTATTAAATCCACATCTTATCATGCTTAGATGAATGTATATATCCTACTCTACAACTCCTATTTTATTAAAAGCAGGGAAAATGGTCAGACGATTGTGTATCTATCA
The DNA here is from genome assembly GCA_007258455.2 of Sequoia sempervirens. NCBI lineage: Eukaryota > Viridiplantae > Streptophyta > Pinopsida > Cupressales > Cupressaceae > Sequoia > Sequoia sempervirens. Next base: position 28,835 of record VDFB02031328.1, on the reverse strand, counting down.
ATGTGAATAGGCAAGATTGATTCAACTGATATGGAGGATAAATATGACTAATAATTAAGTATGACTAACCACTCAATACAATTAATTCATCAGTCAATTAGCTTGATTGATCGGTGAATTAACTTGTTTGAAAGCTATCATGTTAAGCCAATTAGCTAATATGCCACATACAGTATGACATTTGAGATTCAAATAAGCCCCATGTATGCAAATATGCTATCGTGTTAAAGCTGCATAAACATTAGTGTTCCAACTCCATGGGGTCATTGTATTTCCATTTGCGCTAGTTCATTTCATTCCATTATGCAGCACTAATTATTAAATGTTTAAACCAGTTACATGTAAACATAAATCACAACTCATAGTATCCACATACACCTATGCACAAGTACATGTTATCCAACATATTAACACACACATGGTTTTCTAGTGCTAGTTTGTTAATTGCCTTTGATCAATAGTTCAAATGTACACAAGGATAATTGTAATTATTTCTTTGTTTTAATTATTATGTACTTAAAGACTAATTAGCAGCTGCCTAATTATTTAACTAATAGTATTGGCATGCAATTTTGTTCACAAGTCTTCAAAAACAGCATTATTCACACACCAATAACGTTTCTCATTTGTAACCTCCCTATCCAAATCATCTTGATTCAATAAGATGTTGTGACATACACTAATTGGATGTATCTCATCATCTTTGTTATCAGGATGCCAACAACGTTGAATAGTATTTGTCCTTGAGTGTATCTGGATGCCATGAATTATGAATTCTAGTTGCACGTGGCTTGATTGCACAAGTAATGGTAAGTGCTACACAGCGGTACAAATCACAACTCATAACATCCATATACACCTATGCACAAATACATGCTTTCTAACACTTTAACACGCACATGGTTTTCTAGTGCTAGTTTGTTAATTTCCTTTGATTAACAGTTCAAATGTACACAAGGATAATTGTAATTGTTTCTTTCTTTTAATTGCTATGTGCTTGAAGACTAATTAGCAAAATTTGTATATTTTTGATTACTGCAAAGCGGTCCCATAAAGAGAGATTTGGAACCAAAATTATGTCAATGTGTGCGATATTGAGAGCTTTGGAACAATGAGTCGACAGTATGTTGCTTTGAGCTTTTTCGTTGTCATCAAAGCATAAAGGATAGAGGGATTTTGTTTAAAGTCGTGGTTATTGTCCTCGTAGGCATAAATGCAAACAATAGGGGCATACAGAAAATAGGTGAACTCTTTGAGAAGACTCGTCAAAGAAATACTATTATATATGATTATTTGTTTATATATTCATTTATTTGTAGAAGGAAGAATGGGAAACTAATACAACAGTAGGTAGTTATAACTCCCAAAAAGAATCAAACCTAGAACATGAGCAACATACATGAAATTGTGCTTTAAAGTACCTAATGCACTTGAGAATTTATGATAGCAGAATACAAATTTTCATTTGCACAGAGATAGACAAAAGAATGCAGTAGAAACCTATTTTCTGCCAGCAAGCATTTATATTCTGTCAGAGGTCGTGGTGATTGTTCTTGTAGGAAAACATGTAAAATACGAAAGCATTTATAATCCAAGTGAACTGTTTTACAAAACTCCTCAGGGAAATGTGCTTCCAGGGAATGCAATGAGCAATATGAGACGGTACAAGGGTAAATGAGAAATATGAACTTGCCTAAATCAACATGAATGAAATGTGAAATAGAGCTACTGCGTAATATGCTACATATACCGTGACATTTAAGCTTCAAAGATCTTGCCCAGAGATACACATATACATGCATCCATGTGTATTGTGATACATGCATCTATGTATACACATATTCATGCATCCATGTGCATTGCAATACATGCATCTATGTATACATGCACCCATGGATATGTGTATCTATGCAACTTTATATGCAATTCATGAATATTTCCATACATGGATATTTAAGCATTTATGTATCCAACTATGCATCCATCTATCTATCAATGTAACTATGTATCTATGTGTTCTTCTACCTATAGATGCATCCATGCATATATGTATTGTGCATATGTATACAGGAATCTATCCATATATGTGTCGATGTATCTATGGATACATCTATTCATAGATACTATCTATCCATGCAACTATGTTTCTATGTATTCTTTTACCTTTAGATGCATCCATGCATATATGTATCTGTCCTTCTATGTGCATATGTATACAGGCATCTATCCATATATGTGTCAATGTATCTATGGATACATTTATTCTTAGATACATGTATCTATGCATCTATGGATACCATGATAGATGTCCACATCCATGTATCTATGGATACATGTATCAAGTAGCTTGTTAATGTGAAATGTGCCCAAGGATAATTATACTTATTTCTCTCCTTTAATTGTTATATATTCAAAGACTAATTAGAAATCCAAATAGCCTCCCCCTTAGTCAGATGCCATTCAGTGATTTTGCATCAATGAATAATGTACCTTCAGCTATGCTTTCAAAGAATAAGTTGACAGTGTGTTGCTTTGAGCTTTTCCGTTGCCATCAAAGCATAAAGCATAGGGGGATTTTGTTAAAAGTCATGATTATTGTCCCCATAGGCATAAATGCAAACAATGGGAGCATACAGAAAACAGGTGAACTATTTGACAAAACTCATCAAAGGAAAACTATTATATATGATTATTTGTTTACATATTCATTCATTTGTAGAAGAAAAAATGGGAAACTAATACAACAGTAAATAGTTATAACCCACGAAAAGAATCAGACCTGGAACAAGAGCAACATCCAAAAAATTATGCTTTAAAGTACCTAATGCACTAGAGAATTTATGATAGCACAATACAAAATTTCATTTGCATAGAGATAGACATATGCATTTGTAGCTATATGCAAATATGCATGAATACATCCTTCCATGTAACATATGCATTTGTAGCTATATGCAAATATGCATGGATCCATGTATACATGTATTCATTTCTCAATCTGTCCATGCTATTCTGTTCTCTATGTATGCTTCTCTAAATTCGGTTTGCTTAACAGCTTCCAAAGCATTTTGAACACATTGTCCTTACATTCCTCCAAAGCTCTTGCTATGTGACAAGTCCAAAGCACATTAGCTCCAAAGCTCTCACTATGGGAGAGCTGTGCACAATGGACAAAAGGGTTTCTACATAATGCCTATGAAACCACATTTCATAACAAGTTCTACCTGTTGTTCAATGCCAAACTAGTTGCCAATGAACAGGAAAAGCTTTAAAACTCTCAGATAACATGTAAAAGACTGGATAAAATGTATACATAGACACATAGCTGTACATAAGCATTTAAAGCAGATGCAATAGTAATCTGTTATATACACACATACATACATGGTAACATAGATACATGCATACATATATTCATAATTACATGCACACATATATACATGCATTCCTGTATGCATGGATGCATAGAAAGACAATGTTTCATGGGATTGTTAAAGAGTGAACAGTTGCTTTCTATATGCTTCCATATTTTGCATGTGTGCCTATGAGGAGAATAACCACAATATTTGACAATATTCCTCTATCCTTTATGACACGACATTGGTTCCAAAGCTCTCTCTATGGGACAGTTGTGCATTGCCTCTGAGACTCAGATGAAAGATTTAAATAGATAACACTTAAAATGATCTAAAGTATGATTTTGTAATCAAAGTATCCAAATGCATTGCAAAAATGCGAAACCCAACTTCCATTTAAGATGTACAATGAAAGTAAACTAATTATGTATATATTCAAAGACTAATTAGCAATCCAAACAGCCTTCCCTTTAGTCAGATGCCATTCAATGCATTGATTTTGTATCAATGAATTATGTATCTTCAGCCATTAGTTTGAATCAAAATATGCATTTGGCTTCAGAAGCAAACTCTAAAAAATAAAAAAGACTATGATTAAATTATAAAGTACAATCAACCACCAAAGAAATTGATTGGATAGTAATTGCATTTCTGATAGCATGTTATTGAAACAAAGATCTACTTTTGAACCCCGATGGCTTATTTTTTATGAAGCATATAGCATATGCCACTCACAATACCCATTTTTAAAGATTGTCCTTGTAACAAAAAGCAACAGTATGTCTACAAGTACAATCAATATAGTGAGAATCTTGAATTAACCTTTTTCTTTGTCTACTCTATGCAATTGTAAACAAAGGAGAAGGTTCATTCTAGAAACTCACCTTGTACTCTTTTCTTGAAGAATTTGCTACAGTTGGACCGCTACACCACCTCTCCTCCTCCAATCAAAAGCATTGCACCATGTAATAAGCTTTCATTAGAAAACAAAGAGCATTTGTTTGTTTTTCTAAAAAAATAGCAATAAAGCTCAAGGAAATGACCAAAATGCAAACAACTCTCAAAATTACAATTGCAATATATAATACTCCTACTGCGATGCATACTAATAGCCAAAACCAATAAAACAGTACCAAGCATTTTTTAGGTTCAAGAGACACAAGTATAAATGTAAATCAGATTAACTAGACAAACTAGTTCCCATAGGTTATTGTACCAGAAATCTTTTAGCAATGAATTTAACCGCTCTTTTGCACAAAGTCTAAAATCATTTCATCAAGCAATATTACTTCACTGCTCTATGGCAACATTGCAATTTGAATTCTAAAACATACTTGGCATAGCTTTTTATAACCCCAAGATACAATTTTCTAACTTCTCAAGCATTCAGTCTAAGTTTTCCAACTACAAAATCTCAAATTGTTGTTTGCTTAGTATGTTTGTTCCTTGAATTTGAACACTAGGTAAAATGTCTACAAGGATAATTGTAATTTGTTCTTTCTCTTAATTACTATGCATTTAAAGACTATTTTACAGCTACCTAATTAATTAGTTATCTAATGATACAAGGATAAATGACAAATATGGAGTTGACTACTTTGACATGAGTAAAATGTCACATGGACCTATTAGCTAACATGCTACATATACTGTGACTTTTGACTGCTTAATCCATCTACATGTAAATACAAATCGCAACCCATAATTAAAATGTCCCCAAGGATATTTATAATTATTTCTTACTTTTTATTATTATGTATTTAAACACTAATTAACAGCCAACTAATTAATTAGATATCAGATGAAAGAAGAGTAAATGAGAGCTACCAACTCAATTAAAATGCCAAAGTTAACATGTGAATATCAAGATGTCCAGATTTAATACTCATTGCATTCCCCGAAGCCACATTTTCCTGAGGAGTTTTGTAAAACAGTTCACTTGTCCTATAGAAAGCAAGTGAACTCTTTAACAATCCCATGAAACATTGTCTTTCTATGCATCCATGCATACAGGAATGCATGTATATATGTGTGCATGTAATTATGTATATATGTGTGCATGTATCTATGTTACCATGTATGTATGTGTGTATATAACAGATTACTATTGCATCTGCTTTAAATGCTTGTGTGCAGCTATGTGTCTATGTATACATTTTACCCAACCCTTTACATGTTAACCAAGAGTTTGAAAGCTTTTCCTGTTCACTGGTAACTGGTTTGGCATTGAACAACAGGTAGAACTTGTTATGAAATGTGGTTTCATAGGCATTATGTACAAACCCTTTTGTCCATTCTACAGAGCTCTCCCATAGTGAGAGCTTTGGAGCCAATGTGCTTTGGACTTGTCACATAGTAAGAGCTTCGGACGAATGTAAGGACAATGTGTTCATAATGCTTTGGAAACTGTCAAGCAAACCGAATTTAAAGAAGCGAACCCATACTCACAATTGCTTTGAGCTTTTTGACTATCAGCAAAGCATGAAGGATAGAGGAATTTTACTGTTATCAGATGTCATGGTTATTTTTCCTCCTAGGCACACATGCAAAATATGGAGGCATAGACAACACAAGTGAACTGTTTGACAAAATTTTTGGGTGAAATGTGGTTCCCTGGAATGCAATGAATATCTAGTCTGCGCACCTTGATATTCACATGTTACCTTTGTCATTTTTATCTAGTGTCTAGTTCTCACTCACTCTTCTATCATCTCATATCTAATTAATTAGGTAACAGTTAATTAGTGTTTAAATACATAACATTTAAAAGGAAGCAATAGTTATAATTATCCTTGTGCACATTACACCTATAACTCAAAGCCAATTAACAAAACATCAATAGAAAACTATGTCCATGTTAATATGGTAGACACTATGTATTTGTGCATAATTCTATAAGGATACCATGTGTTATGATTTCTGCTTGAATGAAATTTGATGATACAATTAATAGTTACTGCTAGACAGCCAAATGAAATTAACTTAGGTAAATGGAAATAGAATGACCCCATCCAATTGCAAAATGAACATTTTTGTGGCTTTTACATGATAGCAGGCTTACAGCCACGAGACTCCTTTGAAGCTTAAATGTCACAGTATATGTAGCATATTACCCAATAGCTCTATCTCACATTTCATTCATGTGGATTTAGGAAAGTTCATATTTCTCATTTACCCTTGTACCATCTCATATTGCTCATTGCATTCCCTGCAACCACATTTTCCTGAGGAGTTTTGTAAAACAGTTCACTTGGATTATAAATGCTTTCGTATTTTACATGTTTGCCTACGAGAACAATAACCATGACCTCTGACAGAATTTAAATGCTTACTGGCAGAAAGCAGGTTTCTACTGCATTCTTTTGTCTATCTCTGTGCAAATGAAAATTTGCATTCTGCTATAATAAATTCTCTAGTGCATTAGGTACTTTAAAGCGTAATTTTTTGGATGTTGCTCATGTTCCAGGTTTGATTCTTTTTGGGGGTTATAACTACCTACTGTTGCATTAGTTTCCCATTTTTTGTTCTAGAAATGAATGAAAATATAAACAAATAATTATATACAATAGTTTTTCTTTGACAAATTTTGTTAAACAGTTCACCTATTTTCTGTATGCTCCCATTGTTTGCATTTATGCCTACGAGGACAATAACCACGACTTTTAACAAAACCCCTCTATCCTTTGTGCTTTGATGACAACGGAAAAGCTCAAAGCAACACATTGTCGCCTCATTGTTTGAAAGCTCTCATTATCACACACGTTGACATTATTTTGGTTCCAAAGTTCTCTTTATGGGACCGCTTTCCAGTAATTAAAAATATACAAACTTTCCAGGGCTCACATGCATGAAGTAAAATGGACAAGAGGGTTTGTTTCCCATTTTTTGTTCTACAAATCAATGAATAGATAAACAAATAATCATATATAATAGTTTTTCTTTGACGGGTTTTGTCAAAGAGTTCACCTATTTTCTGTATGCTCCCATTGTTTGCATTTATGCCTACGAGGACAATAACCACGACTTTAAACAAAAACCCTCTATCCTCTATGCTTTGATGACAATAGAAAAGCTCAAAGCAACACACTGTCGACTCATTGTTCCAAAGCTCTCATTATCACACACGTTGACATAATTTTGGTACCAAAGCTCTCTTTATGGGACCGCTTTGCAGTAATCAAAAATATACAAACTATACAGGGCTCACATGCATGAAGTAAAATGGACAAGAAGGTTTCTCCATAATTCCTATCAAACACAGATGAAACCTTTGCATTTCAACAAGAAATTGGAATAGATAATACTAAAAGTAGTTTAAAATACGAATTTATACTCAAAGTATAAGAATGCCTTAAAGCACTATGAAACCCTGCTTGCATTTCTCATATCAAATAGAAGAAAACAACATAAAGTTACCTCTTCTGACCTCAAGCAATTCGTTTCTTGCTGTCGAGTGCGTAATTCTGCAACTACAAAATCTCCTGCTCGATCGCTACAAACTCTTCCTCAGAACATCCGCTTACAAAACACAGAAACAACACATGCAAAGTAATAGAGATGCATACCAAGTCGCTTAACTCTATATTGACCTGCCAGAGTACCTTGGCCACACGTGGCCACCAAGCCATTCCAGCGCCTTCACCTCGAGCCTGATGCCATTTAATGCATTTAATTTGTATTCATGCATTACGTACATCCACCCGCCAGCTTTATAAACTATGCCTTTGCTTAAATTTATTTAATCAATTTATGCGTTCGCATTTTCCTGAATTTTTAAAACAAAAATGATTTATAAAGCTACTCCGACGAATAGGAAATTAGATAAATGCTAAATTTCCAATATAAAAAATACCTCTCCAAATTCAAACTATACAAAAAAAAAGTAATATGTTAAATGGCGAAATGTGATTGGCCGATGCTACCCGTTTAATGCATTCCGGGCGAATGCATAAGTATTCTTGCCTGCCGGCAGGAACTAATAAATAAAGCATCTATTTCCCTAAAATGACGACCTAAAGATGGTTATGGAAATCGACTAAAATAATAATCCCCGATTATTATCATTAAGCCATATAATTTGCAGTGATTATTATTCAAGAAATGGTATTATAAAGTCACTCATCTAATATGGTTTAGTAAGACACTGATTAACATTCATTACTAGGTATAGTGATTATGATGCAACAATTACAATTTGCTAAACCAATTGACATTAGTTATGAAGTAGTCCCAAAAGGGAAATGACGGCATAAGGGACACGTCCCTAAGGTGAGTAAAGACTCTTGGTTGATTGGTCCATAAAGGGAAGATCAATTCAAGACAAAAAGGCATTGATGAATAAAATGAGGAATGTATAAACATATTCTGAGGAAGGAACCATCAACAATAAGGATATCTGTTGATTACTAGTTAGCATTAGGAAATACAATAACTTCTAATATTGGATGATCGATTTTTCGTTAGAAATACATTTATTCTCTTGACAACCGATATTGCAGAATACTAGAAGGATTAGATTTAGTATTAAACTGCAGGCATACATACCTCAACATAGTGAATACAATCTAGACCTAAAACTAAAATTTGTCTTATTTAAAGCATTAAGTTATTAAATTTCAGGCATACATACCTCAACATAGTGAATACAATCTGGACCTAAAACCAAAATCTGTCTTGTTTAAAGCATTAAGTGGCAAGTTACAACTCTAACTACATTAAGCTTGTGATTCTAGAATAAGATTTAGGGTTATCCCAAAAGGGAACATTACAAGTCAACCCTCTTCTCCCTACTTTGATGTTGCTTGAGTTTTTATTCATTTTTGTTCAATCTTTTGACTATTAAAATTATCTAATGTTTTTAATATTTGTTCTCTTATTAATCAACGTAGAGAAGAGAAATAAGGAAAAATAAAAATAATGTTCAATGTAATGTATAGATGAGGGTTTCAAAAAATCAACAATGAAAGGATTAAAAAAGTGTAGTAAATTATTTTTTTCCATAGTATTAATACCAAGCTGAGAAATGGACCATGAATGAATTTTGAAAATAGAAGAGAGAAAGCTAAATCTCATTAACTTCAAAATTTGTTACAAAGTATATGTTTAACAATATGAAATGACCATTTAATTTATGTTGTATTTAAGTAATAATAGTATAAAATTATTATTGCATTTATTACCTACACTTAGGATTATGTACAATAATGTTATATCGTTGATTCTCATTTTCCTTGTATTATAAGTCCATAATTTGTTTCAATGTTCTTCTATAGATTTAGGTGCAAGCTAAGTGTTGGGAAATTTACGATTTCTATCCAATTCAAATTAATATTAAATATTTGTTCTCAATTTATAACATCAATTGGTGAGATACTAGGTTTGGACTACTACAATATGAAAATTTGAAATTCGTAAGAAAATATAAAATTAAGTAACTTTAATTGGAATTACCATGATTAGATCCATCTTATTTATGATGCTAAAAATTAGCCAACATAACATGCTTAACAACAACACCTTATGTGAACTTACAACATGAATAAATAAAAGATAACATCACCATAAGATAACAACAAAGAGGTACAAATCAACAACATAAAATCATCACATGACACGATTTATGTGGAAAAACCATTGTGGGAAAAAACTCCACCAAGAAGAGAGGTCAAGTATGCATTATGTTTAAAACAATATTACAGTTTGTCACACACTTTCATTCTCCTCTTTGCCTCCAATACATAACTCCAATTTTAAATATTCCATAGATTTTCCACATGTGAGTTGTATTTATAGAGTTGTAAAGAGGTCTTATGCACCAAACTTGGCACCGAAAGATGACTCTTCATTCCAAATGTCCCATCCTTTAATTTGCCTCCTAGGATTGTGTAAGGACACACATTTTGGCTCCAAAAGTTTCCCTCCAACCTAGGCACCCAAACTTGGAATTGAAACATCACATGAAATGCCACAAATGAAGGAATACCAAGAGATAATTGTTGTCTCTTTCCAAACACCCACTTGGAGAAGTCCAATAGTCACCTTTTGTCCTCTTCACTTGTCTTTTACCATCCCATTCTAGGCACCCACAATTGGAAAAAATCAATTAAATATTTTTGTGTACAAGTCACCTTGAATACTGCTAGTGGAGCCCTTGATCCCTTATGAATGTATTACAAGCAATGGAAAGAATAAAATATTATAAATTATTTTCCCAATACACCCTATGTGCTTAGGGACACTTCCCGAGTATGCTAGAAATATGCAACATGACATAGGATTTACAAGGCAGAGGACACCTTAATCCTAATACTAAGAGGGTTGCCTTAGAAGGTGCCCATGTGTAGTCTCTTATTGATATTGGGCTAATGTTCCTTGTATTGTTGATGTGTGCTACTTTACCCTTCTCATACGGGCCCATCTCCTCCTTGAAGGTGTACTGGTAGCCATTGTTATAGTGATTGTACTAGGCATAATTATCATGCTTCACATGGCTCTCCTCAACACAAAGGATGTGGATGATCTTGGCAAATTTGTGTGCCTTTTATTACTTCATGGCCGTGTGTCAAGGATATCTTAGGTTGGTCAGATAATGAAAAGGTCCCTTGGTTAAGCTCAACTATCTCTTTTTCAAGGAATGACATGTAACTCAATGAGGAACAAAATGAAAGAGTTGATACAGTGTAGGAGCCAATTACTAATGCCCAAGACCTCTTGGATGGCTAAAAGAACCCTCTAATTGTGATTTGCCACCTCCTATTAATTCAATAACTCTTACAACTTAACATTTTAATGACAATTATATTTTTTATTTTAATCTTTTAAAATTTACCTTATCTATACTTTCTAAAAATGTGATTCCATTCTTTAAAAAAAATAGTGCAATATATCTCTTTTATAACTTAATATAAACATTTATTATTTTAATTAAATAAAAAGATTTCCTTTCGGACAAATGCAAATATAAAACCATATTTTCAAACGTTTACGTGTAAACCTGGAATTCGTACGCTAACTTTAAAAGGAATGGCTGACAAGTGTGACTCAGAATATAAGCCAAAAGTGAAAATAGTTTCACTGTGCTACGGGAAGTACAAGCTCACAACTTCTTTGCTGTTCGCTTTACCTCTACTAGGTAATTCATGTTTCCACACAAGTTTTCTGCTTTAAACTTCTCACAGGAGGTTTTGAAATATTTACCAGATTTTGTTTTTGGGATACACTTTATCACTTTACACTAGAAATTCCAACTTAACTGCTCTAAACATCTCACGGTAGGTTTTGAAATGTTTACCAGATTTTGTTTTTGGGATACACTTAATCACTTTACATTGGAAATTCGAACTTAACGTACTATTTTTTATGGTTTCTTGCAATAATTATGTGTAATTGTTGAAGAAATCGCGATTTGCCTCCAATACAGGTGCGTTGCTATTCTGAATTGTTTTGATTTTTGTGTTTGTTTTTAGAGCTTTTTATTCTTGCTAGCAAAGAATTTTAAGAATTATTTTAGAAATAAACAAGAAACAGTCTAATTGCTGCCATACTTATTTGAATTAGACTCTGGATTTCAAGCATTTATGCTGGCTTCCCTTCAAGATCGGTTGTCGTGCTTGTTTTTGGTATCATTTGATAGCTTTATTGTTTGTCATTGTGAATTGCCTTTTTCATTTGCCTTTTTAGGCTTCTTCAAGTACCTGATTTGGACTGCAACAAAAAAACTAATAAACAGGAATTAAATGTACACTTCCTGTTCTTTCCAATGCACTGCTCTCAGTGAAAAACTCTTGTTGGATCGTGTCTGAATCACTGTCACTTTTGTCGAATAACATCAAAACCTCTCAGTCGCCTTGCCACTTTAGAGGGTAGGCTACTACAGGGGTAGCCAAACATGTCCAATTGCCTTGCAATATTTGGTGAATCATGGACCTTAAATGTAAAGTGTCAGAAGTACCTTTTGTCTTAAGAAGATTGTTCGGTGGGTCCTTATAGACCTGTCATCGTTTGGAGGACATTATTAGCCTCTGTATTAGCTCTTTTGTGGCGATCACGAAGCTTTCTGGTCCCTTGTCTACTTTGGACTCGTATGCAGAGTAGAAGCTTGTTCACTTTTTATCTCTATTAGCAGTTCTTTCTTAACATACTTTGAATTCACAGGATTGTTTTGTACTATTACTTGTATATATTGACATGCTTAGGGTGAACATGTTTGGGCAAGCCATTATTCTTATGATTTTTTGCTTCCTAAATACTTGTATAAAATTCCCTGCAGATTTTTGGCTGTTTGGAATCATTTTAGCACTCTTGATTTGGAATTGTGAGTTGTCGTTTTGCTCTTTTGAATCTACTTGACTTAATAGTTAATTCTTTTTAGATTTTTGGATATTGAAGTCATTTCAGCATTCTTGATTTACAATCGTGGGTTTTTTTTCACTTCTTAATCTACTTGACTTACTTTGGTTATTCATGAAACCCATGCACGTGCACACATCTATATATTGTTTTATTCATAATCTTCCTTTCAGGTTACTACAGCCCTCTGGCTCTTTCAGTGCACTGTTGGAAGGATTCTCCCTTTCTGATATTTGGTGCAACATTTTTTTTGACCACATGAAACCAGTGAATCTATGCATATGAATCATCTGCATTTGAAGACAACATTTCTATAGTTTAACATCCATTTACAACAATGTTTAGAAAACATAGAGCAGGCTCTTTGGATGTCTCTTTTTCTTGTATACATATTATTGCACAGATCACAGAGGTCTTATCCTTCATCTTCTTCAAGGTGGAAATGGATTTCCCAATGGAATTAATAAATTATCAGTATCCTTTAGAACCTTTTCTACCAAGAAATGTAAAGGGAGGTCTGGAGGTCCTATAATTGGAAGAGGACAAAAGCATATGGTGTTAAATAGATGAACCATGGCTGCAGGATATTTCTGAAAAACCAATGACCATGAAAGCAGCTTTTATCCTTAGGTTTGACAAACAATGATTTCTTCTGCAAATTTGGACCTCTTTAGAAACTTCTGTTTTAAAAGAACCAAATGGTTAGGAGAAAACTATTAAAATATTAAATGTAATATTAATAGTCATCTTAGCTCTAGTTAGTTTTTAGTAACTTTAGTTACGCTTTAGTTGATTTAGCATCTTTCTGATTTTTGTTTTAGTTTGCTTTAGTTTACGATGGTTTCTTTTTAGAAACATTGTCTTGTAATTTTCTATATAAGGAACTTTCGTCTCCTCTTGTAAACAAACAATTATGAATATCAATTATCCTTTCATGGTATCAGAGCTTAGGCTCGAACCTGATTAGCCGAAGAAATTTTTTAGAATTTTTTTCAATGGTTTAGAAAAAAAAAATTCGTGGATTTTTTGAGGAAAAATTTGTGAGGTTTGTGCTGTTGAAAATCGTGGATCTGTTCATGCCGTTTTTCAAAGGGTTTTTTTGGACTTGTTCGTGTGACCTCTTTTCTGCGCCATTTTTTGATGTTTGTGGGCAGTTTGCTGTTTGTGAAAAGTCAAGGGTTTGGCAGTTGTTTTTTGGGCGATTTACAAATTCGTGCCCTACTAAGACAAGAGTTTTACCAGTGGACCTTATTTTCTAGTTTTTCATGGCAGCCTGAATGGTTTATTTTTTTTTGAGCCTGTTTTGACATAATTTTTCTGGGAAAAATAAAAATTTCTGCAAAGAGGTTTTTCAAAATTTTTTCTAAATTTTTTTATTAAATGTTGTTTTATGAAGAGTTTTTTGACGATTTTTTTCTATCTAAAAAATTGTCGGTTGCTGCTAGGGTTTGAAAACTAGTTTTTTGGGTGATTTTTTTCTCAACAAAAAATCGTGCACCTGAAGTTTTTAAAGAGTTTTTGAAAATTTTTCTATAAAAATTTTGCAATTCAAAAGTTTTTTGAGGATTTTTAAAAAAAAAAATCTTACTTTTTTAGAGTTTTTGAAGGTTTTTTTGAAAAATCTTACAATTCGGTAGTTGTGCCAGTTGATTGTCCAGTGTTTTGCCAACTGATCACAGTGTTACCTCGTTTTTCGTGCTTTGGAAAACAAGAGGGATGGCATCTTTGTCCAATGTCACATTGAAAAATACGTAGAGGTTCAATGAAAAGTTCTACTACCTAGAAGTAGAAGATACTCAGTTTTCGAGTGCCGGTGTCTAGATTTGGTTGTTTTGTGGGAAAGGATTGGTAATCACAAGGCGGTTATGCTTCTCCAGTTATTAGTCACCGATGATACGTTTCCAGAAGAATTTGGGTAGACTAAGTTTTTGTTTGTACGATGACCATTAAGGGAGGGTATTAAAATATTAAATGTAATATTAATGGTCATCTTAGCTCTAGTTAGTTTTTAGTAACTTTAGTTACGCTTTAGTTGATTTAGCATCTTTTTGATTTCTGTTTAGTTTGCTTTAGTTTATGATGGTTTCTTTTTAGAAACATCGTCTTGTAATTTTCTATATAAGGAGCTTTCGTCTCCTCTTGTAAACAAGCAATTATGAATATCAATTATCTTTTCAAAAACTCTTTCACCTTCATCTTGGAGCTTCACTGCGAAGACCTTCTAGTGCTTGCTTGAGTTCAATCAGATGAGAAATGGGTAGATGCATCTTGATTTTATTTCTTCATGCAAGCCTCTTGCATCTATTATTTGTAGATTCATTTTTGTGTTTCTACAATGATATTGGAGCTTAGACTTTGTTTCTAACAGCTCAAAATTTGTTTCTAACTTGGTATTAGAGCTTAGACTCTGTTTCTGACATGACTTTTCAACTGAAGTTTGGAACACTATACAACACTTTTCCTTGTTTCATGATTTTCTTGTGAAGTAGTTTTGACTTGATGATAAGTATCCGTACACTCCAAATTAAATATTTCAATATTATTACTCTGAGATGTACCTTCATTACTTCATTAATTCTGCAACCTTTAGTAAAGTCAGGTGTCTCTTCTAGAATTAGAATTGCCATCTTCTACGAACTTTTTATTGCATATGATAAACATAAATTGTCTATCTTTTTGTTAGAAATCTAAAATAAATTGAATAACCCAAGGAACTTTATAAGAGAAAATCAAAGCTACGTAAACTGAAAAAACATAAACAATGCAAACCAGCTACTCTGAAAGATATGCAATGTTTGGATGATAGAATTGCATTAAGAGCTTCCAAGATGAAAAATACGAGCTAGGTAGTGAGTTCATATAGAACTAAGGAGAGGATGGAAGTGGAAAATCAACTAATAAGAATTGACCATCAATAAACACCAATATTAAATAAAGTGATGAAAAAATAAATACTACACCCCATAGCAGCATAAATCGTTTGGGGAAAAAATCGGCAAACCAAAAAATCAGGATTTTTTGAAAAATCGTGAAAAAATTGGATTTGAAATTAAATTATAAATCTAATTATATAAACATTAAATTCTAATTATTATAAATCGGATTTGAAATTAAATTCTAAATCTAAACATTAAATTATAATTTTTTAAATTATATAATTATAATATATGAATATTATATTTTTAAAATTATATATTAAAATATTATTAATAATTTAATTATATAAGTAATAAGACTATAAGCAAAACTAAATTTTATATATTATTATGAAATAAAAAATATCAAATATGTAAAATTATATCTTAAAAATTATATATATTAATTATAATAAATTTATATTATATATATTACATAATTTAAACATAAAATGTTTAAAAATTATATATATTAATTATGATCAATTTAATTTAAATTATATTATATATTTTTAAAAATTAGATATATTATCATTTTCATAAATATGTAAAGAATTATACTTAGTGTTTCCTATAAAGTTTAAACATTAAAAAATTTAAACTTAAACTATAAAATAAATAAATAAATACAATGTTGTAAACCATTTTTCAAAAAATTAAAAAAAAAATACAAACAAAAATGACAAACCCTACCACTTCTCAGTCGGCGCGATTTCCTTCTCAGTCAGCACGATTTCCTTCTCAGCCCGCGCGTTCTCTTTCGCAGTCCACGTTCCTTCTCAGCCCGCACGATTTGTCTATGTCGGGCGTTTTTTTGTGTGCTCAAGGAATGCTTTTTACAGTCGTGAAAATAAGAAACTAGGGAAAACAAAACGGCAGAGAAATGAGGTAAAACGATGGCAGAGAAAAGACGATGACACAAAAAATGAATGAAAACGCCAGACAAAACTCAAACGCCAGTCAAAACGGGTCAAAAACGTGACGGAAATTGATTTTGCCAAGTCCTGAACGATTCCAACGCGATTCGATTTAGGGTTTTTTTTTACGCGCGATTTTTTCACTTTTTTTGCGGATTTTTTGGTCGAAAAATCCCGATTTTTTGACGATTTTCAACGATTTTTTGACAGGCGTTGACTATTGAAAAAATCGGGATTTTTGCAGGGAAAAAATCGGCAACCTCCTAGATTTTTTCAAAATCGCGATTTTGACGATTTTTTGCCGATTTATGCTTCTATGCTACACCCTTTAAGGGTTGAGACATCTCATCACTTTATCTCCTAGTTATTAAATAATAAAATCACTTTATTATCCTAAACAAACTTAATAAAAGTGTAGGAAATACCTATGACTACAGGAAAATAAATTAACCAACTAGGAAAATAAAAACCTACACCAATTTTCAAGTTCATTCTTCATTTTTTGCTCTTTGTTAAACTTTGTAGCCCAAATATAATTATAGTTTGATGAAAATACCTCATAGTCCTCCATTTGCTATTGGAACAGGCTGTGAAGAGAATTTGTTGTTGGCAATACAAGGGCAGCACTGAAGGGGGGGGCGGGGTGAATCAGTTGTCACAAAAATTCAAAACTTATTCAACTTATTAAGCTTATTCTCAGATTTTATAATTAACCTTGAAAGAATGAATCAACAACACATCAGAAACACACATAACACCAAGATTTTTTATGTGGAAACCCTATTAGGGGAAAAACCATGGTGGAGGTTAGTCCACAAGATTATACCTGTTAAAAGTATAATGAAAATGAAATATGGGGAATGCACATGCATTCAGGCACACTGCCTAGAGCTCACTGCTCAATTACAAAGGAAGACACACTGTCTTACAAAGTGATTCAGATTAAAGCCATCCAAATTTTGAACTGAGAAAATAGCATCTACTAATGCCTGATTATAGTTCCAATTAAGCACATGACCACTTCTTCACTTTTCTTCACTCTTCTTCACACTTCTTCACAATTCTTCACACTCTGCTCTGCCTTCGAATGATATTCGCACATACACACACACTCGCATCCACTGACTTACATTCATGCTTCAATTCGAATAAACAATCGCTCTTATATATCCGCAACATGAAATTTCATTGCTACAAGTCGGCCACAAAGAAATAATAAAATGAAAATAAACTGTCGGTCCAAATCATTAAAGATTATCAATGCGAATCAACCAAAGTCGGCCACAACTTAGTGAGGACCCAAAACAATATCTCCAACACGAAAACACTTCAATTAATTACTCCTCGAAGATCCACAACATGCTTCAACACTATGTCGGCCAAGGACAAGAAAAACATGAACACGCAAGAGAGAATCGCCAACCACGATCACAACGATCAATGCGGTTGTGCAACAAAGATAGAGCACGATCTAGAAACATCCACAAGCAACATGAATCACCAGAGAAGCATCCATAGCAACTGAACTAACTGAAATAGTATCATCCTCAATCAGGAACACTGACTGAAGAAACAAAAAAACTGTCTAAATGGAAATCTTCATAACTCGATCAAATCTTCATGTGGATCTTTGAAACTCGACGTGGATAAACTAGATACACTTAGCAACAATCCCTTTAATCCACAACCTCTGATCATCAACGTACAAAACATACCGACAAACTGAACTTCACTTTACCACTGACAACCTGCAACTTATTTCTTTACAATTTTCTCAATATCCTCGACATACACAACTTCAAATGCATTTATGCTAATAGTGTTGACATCAATGACAACCACATATTAGCAACAAAACCATAACATCCAACATTTGTTTCATCCTTTGAACATTTGAACATGATCACAATTCTAGAATCCCTTTGTCATTTGGTTCCATTGGACCTTGATCTTGCTTCTTTGTCCATTCTTTTCCAAAGTTTAAATTTGATGAATTTGAGGAATCCAAGGAAGCCGCGTCCTCATTGCTTGGTTCTTCAAATCAATTGTATATTCCAACCCTTGTTTTTGATGGAGATTGTGTTCCTTAACCAATTGTAGTTGGCTTTGGTTGCTACTAGCCAACCCCAATCCAACAATGCATTGTACACTTTCTTTTGTAATGAAATGACCACAAAATTAAAAAAAAATGCTTGGCTCCAATGATTACTTTTTGACTCATTGAAACTCCAAGTATCTTAGTACTTTGTTGATCTGTGCCCACTAGTTGAAAAGTTGGGGGCCAAATGGTTGGCTTGCCTAGACTTCTCTAAGTGTCTTTTGGAAGTACGTACACACTAGACCCATCATCAACAATTGTCTTAATGAGATTCCTTCCAAGGATCTCTGTATTCACCATTGTTGGTTTCTTTGCCATGTTAAATATCAATAACATTGGATCGATCACTTGGTCGCTTGGCAATGGAGGTTCAATTATTGGGTCTTCATTCTCTCCATATTCCAAATGGGTTGTAGCATGCACCATCTCATTCTTCCTCAATACAATAAAATTTTGAAGTTTAGGAATATATTTTAATAAATCCACTGCTCTAATTAGTATAGTAGTTTGAAGTACTTGCCTCATGATATTTGTACCAAATTGTAGTTGATTTGTTACCGTAATTGCATTTGCATTTGAGTGGTGACATTTGTTAGCCATGAAATTCTCCACTTCAGCTCTTGCTTCATGAAGTCTTTCTTTTTTTGTATGTGAGAACAAGTATACTGCCTTCTTTGCTTGGGCTGCCTTCTTTGCTTGGGCTTGAGGAACAACCAATACTTCGTTATGCCTTTCTACATTAATCATGTTGATATGAGCCTTTTGCTTTGCACAACCAACATTTTCATAGTCTCTAGGTCCACATCGTTTGCATAGTAATCCTATTGTGCTTTGGTTTCTATAGCAGTCTCTTGCAAAGTGTCCCCATTTGTTACATTCCTGACATTGTACAATGAGGCGAACTTTAGAGTCGTTTTGCATTTGAATTTAGAGTTGTATTATAAATATCTATCAAAATTTCACTATCATCTCATAGTAATTGAACTCCTCTTCAAAAGATTTCTTCAATCTTTCCCAAGTAGTTTTTGAGGTCAGGTTGATCTCTGTATATCATTCAATAGCTATGTCCCTTAGGGTTGCTAGGAATGGTTGTAGCCAATAGCCTCTATTGCTCTGGCCATTCACTATCTAGATCGTTTCATAGGTTTTACAATGCCTTGTAGGATCCTTTGACCCATTACTTGTGAATTTGGGAAAGTTTTGCTTTTCAAAACTAGTACTTGATGGAGGAGTCACCATATTTCTATTTTGGCGCAACCTCGATGCCTAGAACCTGCTCATCAAGGGGTTTTGATTTAGACACTCCCGTGCTTCTCTTGCACTCTTAACCACATGAGAAACCTCAATTCACCCTACTTAAGCCTTTTGCACACTTGAATTTCCTTCAAATTCTTTCTTGTACACTTTTGGCTCAAATCTTTCAATCATCAATTTTTCTTTTTCTTCAATCAACAATCTTTTGATGCCTTGAATGCCACTCTTATAGGTTTCTGACAACGAGTCTTTAGATTCTACCTCCCATTCTTCTTCATCTATTGGTTGTTGTACTGGCTTTTGTACTTAGTTAGAAAGATCGACCCACAATTTGCTGGGTAGTGGTAAGTCCCTTGCTATTTCTTCCCACTCTCCTTTCGTACATTTTCTTGTAATGGAAATGTTTTTGTTTTTCTGAATACAACTCTAACTTTGGCTTACACTCCGCCTTCAACTTCTTTCTTGGGATGGGCTTCGACTTTAACTTGTATGCTTGGGGTTTCTTTAACTATTTCTCATAGCCTTATTCTCCATTCTCTTTTCTCTACCACCCTTAAAGATAGCCTAATATCTTGGTCTTGACCATGTTGTGGTCCCTTCCTGCCTTTATTGGGGTCTAAAATCTGACCTGATTCCTTTTAAGAAAATGACACCAAATGTTTACTACTCTATTTGATAAAACTAATACTTGGAATAATGAAGAAATAACAATGCATATGAGAAAGAGAAGTAAAATATATATTTATTCGCACATGAAATTATTATAGGAGTAGAACAAAGATGGTTGGCCAAGGATCAGATTTGATCATACCCCCTTTCTTGATGATACAAAGTCTATTTAAAAAACCAGACTATTGCCAAGAACACAACTGTTGACCAACTGACTCTTATAACTACCTGAAGTAGACAAACAATTAATACATAGATAAACCATATTATTAAAATGTAATAATAGGTATTGAACATTAACTACAAAGAGTACCAGGCTACCAGCCAAAATTGCCTCTTTATAGACCTCAAGTAGTATTTTATTGATCCAATTAATATTGCTCTTATAGAACTCTATGCGGAAGTTGTCACACCCATGAGCCTTGATCTTCTTCATGTGGAAAATTGCAGTCTTAATCTCATCTAGGGCGAGATCAACATCTAGGCCAAAATAATCTTTGTTCTCTATTTTAGAAACAATGCTTCTAGCCTTAGAAACACCATCATTATCTCCTAATGTGAATAGACTTCTACAAAAAAATTGAAAAGCCTTACTGGTTTTGGTTTCCTCCTCAACAAGCACATCCCCCCACATCAACAACATTAATCTTCTCTCTTTAATGCTTCATAAAAAATAACATAGAACACTTGTCACCCAAGTGTAGCCACACAAGTCTAGACCTGAACTTGGCGCCTCTAGCTTTATAGAATTGGTCACATCTTAACAAATTCTTAACTTCTAGTGCTTTCTTTTGCAAGATTGTTGGCTAATGCTATGAGATTTCCACAATCCATAATGCTTGTAATTTGTAACTTCTGGATTTTGATTGTGTTAGAATTTTTTCATCTAACACAATCAAAATCCAGAACTTACAAATTACAAAGATTGTTGGTGTTTCAATTTGCACCTCTGGAATGCAGATTAGAAACGAACAGCTACGCACAGATAAATTGCTCTTCAAATTAGGAGGGGAAGCTCCCTCTTCGCTGATGATGCTTAAAGAAAGTAAACTAAACTGTTGCCAATCTTTTTGTTCTCAGCGAAGAGCACAAGGTTATAAAACTCTTTGTGTCGTAGCTAAGGTTTTCTCTTTTTAGAATGTCAACTACAACTAAGCCTAAACTAATGACGCTTCTGACAACCCAAGTAAACTCAAAACTTGAGAATCAAAAGTAAACAAGGAATGATTTAATAACATAGATGCCTAAATAAACTCACTTCCAACGCACACTTGAAGACTCACTGTACTTTTAGATGTAAGATGATATAAAGATTATATAAGCAAACAACATAAAACAAAATCTGTGACAGTAGATCAGAGCAAAGTAGGCATAATATTTCCTTCCTCAAATTTCTTACAACAATTACACTTCTAGGACAGCAGATTTGTAGCAATAACAGGCTTACAATTTAGCGATCAAATCAGATTACACTTGACACAAATTACACATTAACTGAACAATACTTGCAGCAAAAGGCAGGCATGCAAACTTGCTCTTACATTAAGTGAACAACTGAGACTGAAGGTCAATCAATCTGACAAGCTTGATCAAATTTGAGAAGAATGATACCTCATACTAGACTTCGTTACGTCATCCGACTGAATCTATGAAAATTGGAATTGGGCTGACGAAGAGGTTTTGACGTTTTCTAAAAAACGTAAAAAAAAATGTCTAAGTGTTGATGTCTTGGGCGCCCTCCTTGAAATAAGGCGCCCAAGATTACCAGACTTAGTTTATTTTTTGAAAATTTCAATTCTTTGATTTTCCTTTTTTTGCACGAAATGCCCCTGTTTGATTTGCAGTTCTTGCTGTCCGGCAGGTCCTGTGAACTGGATGATGAATTCGTTGAAGAGCCTGAACATATATGATGATGACTTCCAGCTTCCCAAACCATAAAAATTGTTTAGACTGCATTTAACTGGATCTAAGCTGGGTTAACGGTGTCAAATTGCACGCTTTTTGAAAAACGCAAAAAAAATCTAAGGCATGAGCTCATGGGCACCCTCCTTGAAATAAGGCGCCCAACTTCTCGAGTGTTAACCATTTTTTGAAGATTTTCAACTTTCCTCACCAGCCATTCACCATCTTCGTCAACTGCATCAATCGTCGTTACTGACGTGACTGCATTCATCGTTGTACATGCATGATCAACAAAAGTGAGAAAAATGATGAAGGCATTGAAGCCTAGGCTCCTTCCTTGAAATAAGGTACCTGGGTTTACTAGACTTAGTTTATTTTTTGCAATTGTCAACTTTTTGAATTCCCCTCCTCCGTTCACCATTTTTCAAGCATCTTTCGGCATAGATTGTTTTGTGCAGTGTTTGAGACTTTGATTCTAACACTTGGCAGCTGGCCATCCTCCATTAATGACCTCGAAGGTCCTAATTTTTCTTCTAAAAAAGTGAAATAGACCCACCAGAGAAAAATTGATTTTTTTACAATTCTGACTTGACCAGCTTGATTGTGACGTATTTTCAACCAATCAAAATCAGTTTGAGCCATTTCTGCAAAGATTCCTGTTGTGACCTTTTCACACATCGCCCCATTCAAAATGGGGACCCCCTAATTTTTGCTCCATTCTGTTCTTTTGGCTTTGGTTCTTGTCTCTCTCTTTCTGTCTATCTCTTTTTTGAGGTCTGCTTTTCGAGATGTGCCCGTCTTTAAGCTTAAACGTGAAATTTTGGCCAAATCTGAAAATTAGGGTTTCATCTTTCCTGGTCAGTCCGAGGTCGAATGAAATGAATAAACTGAAAACAGAGACTAACATTGTTGTCAGTGTGCTTCCAGCAGGCTCTTAGCAAATTTTCATCAGATTCTGAGGTACTTACTATTTTTAGTAATTGTGCAATTATAGGCAATCCGTCAGCATTTTTGAAATTCCAACTGTCACACTGTGTTCAGAACACATCAAGCTGCTCGCGTGTAAAATTTGAGCGAAAACAGACAACTTTCTATTTTTAGCAGTCTAGCTTCCGGGACAAATTTCAGGGCTTAGATGCAGAGTTTTTGTCTGCATGTCTACATATTCCTTCTAGGTTTTTCGAGACCTCCGCAACAGTATAACATGCAAAACGAGACGACAACTTTCAGAGTCTAGCCTTCCGAGGCTATTTTTAGGGTTTGCATGTCAGCGTTTTCTTTGCATGTCGGCATATTCTTTATGGGTTTTTCGAGAGCTTCGCAGTGATATGACATGCAAACGAGATAACCACTCGAGTAAGGAACTTACTATTTTTAGCAGGTGCGTCCCGGCAGCCGCCTCCCAGCACTTCAGAATCACGAGCTGATCGCAATGCAACAAAAACGAGGACAAACATAGATCATTTGATATGCATGCAAAGCAAATTAGGGTTTCCAGCTTCGGGACCTGAAAAGAGGGGTAAAAAGGCAGAATTTTTGAAAACCGGTGTAAACCACCGCGATCAGCATCCTTTAGGCTTTCTGCTGGTAAAATTTGAAGTCAAACGGAGCACTTACTATTTATAGTAAGTCATTTTGGAAACAGGCTAAAAATAGCAAGTCAGTTGCATGCGCCTATGTCGACAGGCAGGTCACGTGGTGAGGAGCGCGTCATTCAAATTTCAAGTCAATCGGAGCTGTGGAGCTATCAGAAGCAAGCAGTTACTATTTATAGCAAATCACCTTCAGAAATGGGCTGAAAATAGCAGACTGACTAAAAATAGCAGTGTCAACAGGGTAACAAGGTCGTGAGGACGCAACGTTTGAAATTTCAAATCATTCTGAGCTTCAGAGATGCAAAAATCAGAGGGCTTACTATAAATAGCAGGGCATGGATAAATTGGCGAAAACGAGGAAAATTGACTAAGTCTGGAACTTCATCCTGTAGCCATGGCAAAATGCGCCCAAGTTGATGAAGAAGCATAAAAAAATTCTAAGTCTGAGACTTCATCCACCTCCTAGGCCAAAATGCGCCCATGCTTGGAAAGTCAAAGAAAGTCAACAATTTTCATCCTGTAGCTAGGCCAAAATGCGCCCAAGGGAAGTTGATAGCAAGAAAATTTTTCTAAGTGTTGAACTCGTCCTCCGCCACCCTCCAAATGCGCCCATCCTGCACAAAGGTGAAAATGCGCCCAAATTGCAAGTGAGTCAAAGTAGTCAACAAGTTTCATTCTTCTCCCATGGCAAAATGCGCCCAAAACAAGGCATGTGAAGACAAAAACAAAGAAGGCGAAGGGTCATAGGCTAGGCGTGGGAAGTTTCATCCACCACATATGCTCAAATGCGCCCAAGAAGGAAGGAAGTCAAAGGAGTAAAAGGAATTCGTCCTCCTCACCCATCTAAATGCGCCCAAAATAAAAACAAGTCAACAAGTCAAAGATTTTCATCCCTCACCTACATGGAAATGTGCCCAAAAGAGGGCATGTGAAGACGAAAACGGAGAAGTTGAAGAGTCATCCTCCATGCAAGCCAAAATGCGCCCAAGTTGAAGTTGTAAAAGTGAATGAAGGGTGGTGAACAAGGTAAAAGGTGAGTAAAATACTCCAAGGCGTGGTCAAAGCAAGGTAAATGCTAGGCGTGGTTGTTCTCTCTCTTCAAGTCCTATATGCGCCCAAGGTGATATGTGTTATAAAGTGTTAGGAAATATTGCAAGGTGGTGAAAATTAATGTTGCCTAGGCGTTGGAAGTGAAGTCTTCTAGCAAAGGTAATGTGCGCCCAAGACACAAAGAGGAGAAATTTAATATGCAAGGGTGATGAAGTGAAAACAAAATAAGAAGCGTTGAAAGTGCTAAGTGTTGAAGATTTTTTTCCTCATGAATTGTGATGTGCGCCTAAGTACAAGATGATGAATGAAATAAAACGTGTTGAGTGTGATGTGTTTTCAAGAAATATTTTCTAAGAGAAGTTGGTGAATTTTCTCACCACAGGAAGATGAATGAAGTTAGAATTTTCCCAAGGCAAATTTTTCAGATGATTTAAAATTTTTCTAAGGAAAAGTATTTTCTCCTTAGAAAATGCGCCTAGAGCTCAAGGTGATAAATTTTCTTCTTAAAGCGCGAGCAAATTTTTCAGAGATGAAGTCAGAAGATGATGACAATATAGGATGAATTCGAATTTCTCAAGTCAGAGCAACAGGATGTTCACGGAGATGAAGAACGGATTTAAATTGATGGAGTAATATTTTCTAAGGTTCAAAATTTAAAAAATTTAAATGAACCCGTTCGTTGGGTACCCATGGATTCAAAGCGTTCTGGAGAAAATTCTCTTCTGGGTACTGGACATTTGTGATAATAGATGGATTTCTATGTCTTCGGCACTTCGCCAACACTTTTTGGGTGAAGGATATAATCAGTGCTCAAATTGTGAAATTTTCCTAAGGAAAATTTAAAATTCTCTAAGGCAAAGTGAATAAAATGTGTTTTCAAGATGAATTTCTCCAGACAACGAATTGGAAGTGAATTGCCTAGATGATTTTGATTGAATTCTTCGATGATGAGTTTTCCAGAGCTGAAGGGAAGTAAATTCGAATTCAAGTAACAGAGCTCCGACTGGTGAATTAAAAAGATGAATTTAAATTAAATTTTTCGAAAGTAAATTCAAAGATGCCAGTCAAAGTTGAACTTCTAGAAGGTTGAGATTCTCGGACAAGTGTTAGGAATACCAAAGAGGGAAATTCAAACGTAGTGGGCATTTAATGCACTGCCTATACTTAGCTCCTTCTAGAATTCGATTTTTGCTATAAGATTGAGAAGTTTCTCACTTCTTTTTCATAGCTGAGGAGAATTCGATTTGCTCTGAGTTAGACATTGCAGTGAGTTGCTGAAGACTGGATTGCTGAAGCTTAAAGAAGTTCGAAATTTTGCTAAGTCTAAGAGTTGCTGAGTGAAAGGCGTTGGAAGTTCTGGATTGCTGAAGTTTGAATTCGCTATTGCTGAAGCTAAGAAGGACGCCTTGAAGTAAGAAGTCTCGAGACCATATTGAAGTGCGCACTTGCTAAGTACCAAAACTCAAGTTGCTGATTGAAGTTGCTGAAAGTAGTGAAGTCGCTAAAGCTAGCTTGGAAATTTGTTTCTAAGTGATTGAAGTTCGAAATCTTGTGAAGGAGAAGTTGAGGTTTGCAGATGAATAGAATGTTGCAACTTCTCAAATTTTAAAAAGTCGACTGGCAGCCCTGCAAGGTATTTTATTTATTTTTCTGAGTTAGATTGCTGATGAATGTTTATTATTCTGCAGATGGTTGAGGCAAGGGCGACTGGCAAAGATAACAATGGTGCATCCAGACAGGCTGTGATCAAGAAGCTGAGCAAGACATTTATGCCAGAGTCAAAATTCATTTCGAAGTTGGGCAAGCTGACGGATACCAACTTGGGCTCCATCAACCTTGAAACTTTCAAGAACAGAATGTTGGGGATTGGAAGTCATCGACCTTCGACTACTTCGCACAATATTGTTCGAAGCGGATTATATGCGGCTGCTGGTTTCCCACCAGCCATTCAGTGTTCGGAGCTGATGATGAAGTGCGCCAATTGTTATGAGAAGGATCACAGATCGATTATGTCACCAGATGGCCAAGTGCTCGCTAACCTCACTCTTGCTGCCATTGGTGAAGCTTTCGGGATCCCGGTGCACAAGAATATGGTTTACAAGTCCAGAGAGCGAGCTGAGCGGATGTATGCTTTTGCATTCGAGAGATGCACGGAGACGATCAATACTCACTGGATGAGCAATCCCAAGCCTTCTCGTACGAAGCTGCCGAAGCAAATCATAGCGGAGGACTTGAAGCAGGAATACTGTGACCTCATCATGATGCTGAGCAGAGTTGGTGGTTGCCCACAGTCTTTCATTTTTGAGCCATGGATGTTTTATTACATCAACCTCGTATTGGAAGGAAAGGACTACGTCAACTGGGCTGCAATGATAAGTGACAATTTGCATGAGCAGCTCCTGAGCCTGAGAAGAATGAAGACATTTTATATGAGCTCTTACATCATCTACATGCTGGCTCGTATGACGAGGTATAGAGGAATTTCTTACAAGGAACCTATTGGTTGTGGCTCTCACCAGTTTAAGATACATGAGGCTTGTCCGCAGTTGCACCTGGCAAGTACCACTCATTACAAGCGTGTCAACGACGCCTTCACCATGCACATCACGAGATTGCTTTAGGAGCGGTTGCATCACAGAATCTCGAGAGGGGCCCAGGAATTGATTGAAAGGTATGGGTGCTGGTTTATTCAGTTTATGAAGTTTTCTTACATAAGGCTGCAAGGATTTTCATCATATCCATATAGGCTGCCTAAGTACCCAACCGATAGAATTTTGATGTTAGAGATATCTAGGGAATTGCTTGCCTACGATAAGATTCAGAAGAAAAAGAAGGGAGGAATTGACTTCCCAATTGTCATGGGCAACTCAGATGAAGTGTGTCCTACATTTCAGGCAGCTAGAGAGGCCGAGAGTGAGCTTCAATTTTATCACTTTTCCTATCACACCAGCCGACAGCACTATGATCCGCATAATAACATCAAATGGGTACTGTCAGAAGAGTTTAAGCACAAGGCAAATATTGAGGATTATTGGGCTGATGCATCAGATGAGATTGAAGTCAGGAAAAGAATGTTCTCTCGGTTGCCAATCACCATGATTAGGGAGTGTGAAGTTGTTCCGGTTCCAGACTAGGTGAATGAGGATATGGACGTTGTCCATCCAGATTATGCAGCAGTAAGAGATACTCCGCTTCCACCCCCGGATTGGTCAGAACCAGAGGTTGCTGACTTGGACACACTTTCTATTCCGGTCCTGACATTTACTAGAGCATGGGTTGACAGACGGGTGAACAGATTGAAGAGTAGGTCAATTGCTTTGACTTACAATTTGATGGGAGATCACAGGACACCCGCCACCGGCAGAAAAGAAACAAATCACACGAGGTCCGTAGTCTAGAAGGAAAGAGCCAGTTCGGCAGGAGCCCGTTCAGCCGGAGCCTCCACGAGTTGCAGTTGAGTCACCCACGCCATTGGAGACACGTTCTCCAAGTATACAGGAGGTTTCCTTGTTTTCTGATCAAAGAAATGCATTGAATCAGGTGCAAGTGGTACAGGAAAATAATCAGCCACCACGGAGGGAGTCAGTTGGCCAGAGTGTCAACGCACCTAGTAGAGTTGATCAGCAGACTAATGAGGGGACTGCTACTGACCCTCAGTTTCAGCAAGAGTTAGAGACGGCTTTGGAGGATGATGATGATATAGTTTCAGGAGATACTCAGCCACTTGAGGA
>VDFB02031326.1:0-27975 GCA_007258455.2 Sequoia sempervirens | reverse complement strand
GCATTGTCTCCATTTTGGGACCAATTAATCCTCTAAGCTCACATATACTTTCAAAAAAATTACCTTCTTCATGCTTCAAAATTTTAATCTTGTCAAGCAGGGATATGACTTGACCTTCTTGCTTTC
This sequence comes from Sequoia sempervirens, assembly GCA_007258455.2. NCBI lineage: Eukaryota > Viridiplantae > Streptophyta > Pinopsida > Cupressales > Cupressaceae > Sequoia > Sequoia sempervirens. Next base: position 27,849 of record VDFB02031326.1, on the reverse strand, counting down.
CAAAAGAAATGGGTAGAGGATCAAATGCTTGAGAGATATTTGCTAACTATTTCTCATATTCTTTCATTTTATTTTCAATGTCCTCAGTGAATTTAGACAATGATAAGCATGACTTATAAATGTTTCCACCTTTAGAAAAATCACCTCGAATGTTCTTTGCATAGGTAGCTAATAAGGATTTATCATTAACAATCATCCCTTTCAACCTACTGAACCTTTTAGCATCAAATTCCTTTTGAACCTTATCCATAACTAACTTTTCAAGTGACTCAAAGTGAGTACTTATAGAATTAACAAGTTTCTTCAGCTGACCAAATGGAGAATAAAATGAATCCTTGACATATGAAGGCATGATCTTCTCCAAAATACTGAATGCAAGACTTAACAACTCACTATCTTCAATATGAGATTTCAGAATCTCCTCCCTTGCCTTGGCTTGAGAAAATGATGCAACTTTCAGCTTCTCAATGGGAGATAAAGTAGCCAAATTGATAGGACCTTTAACTAGTTCAGGATCAAATTCCTCCTGTTCTTCCAAAAACTCCTTTACTACCTTAGCAGTGTCTCTTGCTTCCATAGGAATCTCCTTCACCTCATCCTTCTTCTCTTCAGTCATAGGTTCTTCCTTAGCTTCAGGAATCTCAATTTCATCAACTAACACAACTTTAGGAGCTTCAATCTCCATAGGAATTTTAGTGTCATGTATATCTAGAGGATTAAGAATGTCCTAAAATGTTTCAATTCCTGGACTAGATGGAATATCTTCAACATGCACTTCTTCAGAAACAACATTGTATCTGTTCTTTAACAAAAATTCCTTAAGGATTTTCTCAGTGTCTTTTGCCACCTCTTTAGTTTTCCCAATCATCGGCTTATTCACCCTTGTTTTGCTCTTAAAATCCCTTTTTGCTTAATTTAGAATATTCTTCATCTCTTCTATAGACATCACCAGAAACAGATCAACAAGTATCCATTCTCTCATTTGCTCTTTTTTAGTTCTTGCATTCACTCTCCTCATTTCTAAAACTTCATATAGAGCTTTAGGTAACTTAGACATTATTTAAATGAGAGTCATATTGAAATTATTCAAATAATTTATTGTAACTTCTTCAAGAATTCTTTGACTGACACTATCAAAGGTGTCATACCATTCACAAAGTGGCCTAAGATTACCATCCTTAATCAAAGCTTTTTCCACTTCCTCTACAAACATACCTGATTTATCAGTTTTCACCTTTTTCTTTGCTTTATCTTCATTGAAGGGCTTGTTCTTAGAGAATTAAGATGCTTTGGTGCCCATATGCTTTATTTCTCTTACCTCTTCATTAGATTCAATTTCTTCATCTTCCAAATCAGCAACATAGACCCTTGTGCTCTTGTCCTTCTTCCTCTTTCCTTCTCTACCGGATGTCTTGGATTGACCTTTCATAGGAATTTTTTGGCATATGACTTCTAGTGTTGTCATTGATGGAAACCTAAGTCATTATTCTAGTATGTAGATCAAGATTTGTTCACACCGACAGGCAGGGTAATGAACAGAGTATTACTGGAAGAGAGAATGAAGAACAAGGTATTCGATTAGTATGTCGATCTGTATGCTTCAACGGATTATCATTTTGAGTTGTGGATCTTGAGGAAGGTTGTTAAGTATCTATATTATCTTATTGTTAAGTTTTGTGATGTCGCATTAATCGGTGTATAAGTTAGGAGATCCGGTAGGATTATTTTCTGTTTATTAGCTCACAGTGGCCAACTTAGTGAATATGAAATGTCACAGATATTTGAGGTATAATTAATTAAGGTATCCTATGATTGAAGATTTTTTTTGTGTCCTAGCTATGCTATGGCTGACTTTGAAGGATACACATCGAATATTAAATGTGGATTGAGCTGACTATTGGAAAATATTTTTATTTTGCTATAGTCGACATGAAGTGACTAAATCTTTGATAGCGGATATATATAAGAGATTGGTTAATTTATTTTGAAGGAAAAATATGTGTGTGCGAATATAAGAAGATCAGTTGAGTGAATTTTACTTGTGCAGAAGAGAATTTTGTGAAGCGAATTAAGGAAGAGAAAAATAAAGTGTAGAATCAATCAGAAGGTCCAAAATCTAATCTATGAGCCTCACCGAAACTAAAACCAGGTATTTGTAGATGCTAATTTCTCAGTTCAACTCTTTTTTGTAAACCAAATATATTGTAAGGTAGTGAGCCTTCCTAATTTTGAGTAGTGAGCTCTAGGCAGTGTGCCTAAATGCATGTGCATTCCCCTTTTTCTTCATACTTTTAACATAGTATAAATTGTGGATTTACCTCCATCGTGGTTTTTCCCCTAATAGGGTTTCCACGTAAAAATATTGGTGTTATGGTGTTTTAATTGTTTCCTTCATGTGCTTGCATCTTTACTTTTGTTTAAGTTCTATAAATGGTTTAAGATCTGGATTGTAATTTGAATATTGCTGAACACTGATTCACCCCCACTCTTAGTATTCCTTGAGTCCAACAATTGGTATTAGAGCAAGGTTCCTTTACAAAAGTTTAACATCTTGAGGTGGATCTTGGAATACAATGGACTCTAGTGGTCTTCAATAACAACTTTTGGTGGCACTTGATGATCTTGATCAGTCTAAAGCAAAAGTCATGGAATTAAAAGCAAATCTTGAGGATGCTGAAAAATTCATTCAATTATTGAAGAATAAAATCAGTGAGTCAAGAGAAAAGAGGAAGGAACCATGCGATTAGCTGAAGCAGAAAGAAAGTAAATGCTTGGAAGATTTTCACCTAAATCAAACCCTAAAAGAAATAACTAAAGAATGTGAAAATCTTGCTAGAGATAATGCTACTCTAAAGATTGAGATGGAATCTATGGTGATGAAGCTAACTAAGGAGATTGAAGAAAGAAAGAAGAATGAGGAGAATATGGCCTAGTCCTTAAAAGAAAGATCTGAAGAATGCAACAGAGTTAATAGTGGATTCATTTAGCTAGAGATTGAACTGCAACAATCCAGAAATAATGAACAAGAGCTTGAAAGAAAGATAGTTATTCTCAGAGATGAACTCACTACTGCAAATGAATACAAGGAGAATTTTAGGATCAGTTCTACTAAGCTTGATGAGTTGACTAAAGGAAAAAAGGATGCAAATGACAAGCGAGGAATTGGATATGAGAAGGGAGAAAGCTCCAGATTTGAGCATAAGAATTCCAGACAAAGAAATCAGATGAACAAAGGCATAAGGTATCCGGTAAGACAACCCAATGCTCAAAAGTTTAATGGTCACTACTTTTCTTGTAATAAATTTGGTCATATGGCTTCTCAGTGTAGAAGGAAAACAAATTCAAGTAGTCCATCATTTACTAATTAGAATTTTAGTTGTAATAAGTTTGGTCATAAGTCAATTGAATGCAAAAGTATGTCTGTTAGTGTAAGGAATGTTAAATGCTACACTTGTGGAAGATTTGGGCATATTGCTAATCAATGCAGATCAAGAGGAAATCCATGGAATGAATGGTCTAGACAAAGAAATCCTATGTTACAATTGCAACATATTTGGTCACATTGCAAGATTATGTAGGAACATAAACATGGATAGAAGAGGTTCGATATACAAAGGAAGAATTTCATAGAAAGATGATAAAGGAAAAGGAAAAGTGATTGTGGAAGAAATAAGAGATCAAATGAAGAAAACATGGGTAAGGAAGAGTGACTCTGATGAAGGAAATATGCCTACACCAAAATCTGCTTCTGGTAATTCCTCTAGAAATTGATCTTAGGACATTGGCCCATGGGGAGTTTTTCAAGAAAATCCTTTGTCCCCCCGTTGGTAGTTGACACTAGAATGTAGGAAATTGTTAGTAGTTGTGCTAATAGTTTACAAGTCTATCAATGATCACTTGTGCAGAAGTTTGAGAAGAAGGTTCACAGATGAATACTTCTTTTGCTATCTAAGAAAATAGAGTATCCAAAACACCTAGGGAAAAAATTTAATGTGGTAAAAAGGTTAGGTGTGCGAGTTATAAAAGGGTATTTGGAACCCTCATTTGTCCTCATTGGCCTCATGCAGTTGGGAGATACAAAGATAAGCTGGAGTAGATTGAAACTGAGTTGTCTAAGACTGGTCAGGATTATAACATGTTTCGGGATCAGGATGGTGCAGTCAAGAAAAGGATCTAGGAGTTGCAGTCTGAGCATATAAAATTTCAATTCACCAGAAACAACCTTGTGGAAACCTTTTGGAAAGTGAAGGATTTAATTGAATGTAGACTAGAGCAGTTGATTGGGGCTTTGAGGAAAGGATAGAAATTAGAAGAGGCAATCACAATTCTGGAATCTCTCATGTAGATTATCAACCAGACATTTGAGAACAACAACTTGATCTTAATAATTGGGATTTCAATAGAAGCTTGGAGGAAATTTCTTTTGGAAATGAAAGATAAGTATAATATAATTTTCTGACTCGAGTAGCAGTTGTATTTCTTCAAATTTTGATCAAATTTTTGAATTAGCAAGGGGGAGATCCAAAATATGTTTGTGATTGATGTCAAAGGGGGAGAGAGAGCAGTGAAAAATGCCTGATCATTCCAAGGGGGAGTTGTGTTTTGAAATTTTGAACTCTAGCAGTGTAGTCATATTCGTTCTGACACTTAGTCATTTTTCACTAAGTGTTGCCATCAATGCCAAAGGGGGAGATTGATGGAATATGACTTCTAGTATTGTCATTGATGGAAACCTAAGTCATTATTTGGGTCCGCAGATCAAGATTTGTTCACACCGGCAGGCAGAGTAATGAATAAAGTATTACTAGAAGAGAGAATGAAGAACAAGGTATCCGGTTAGTATGTCAATCTGTATGCTTCACCGAATTATCATTTTGAGTTGTGGAACTTGGGGAAGGTTCTTAAGTATCTATATTATCTTACTGTTAAGTTTTGTGATGTCACATTAATCGGTGTATAAATTAGGAGATTCAGTAGGATGATTTTCCATTTATTAGCCCACAGTGGTCGACTTAGTGAGTATGGCATGTTGTAGATATTCAAGGTATAATTAATTAAGGTATCCTATGCTTGAAGATTTTTCTTTGGGTCCTAGCTATGCCATGGCCGAATTTGAAGGGTACACATCGAATATTAAATGTGGATTGAGCCAACTATTGGAAAATATTTTTATTTTGCTGAAGTTGACATGAAGCAACTAAATCTTTGATAGAGAATATATATAAGAGATTGGTTAATTCATTTTGAAGGAAAAATATGTGTGTTTGATATGTGTTGATGTTTGTGTGAGTATCAAAAGATCAATTGAGTGAATTTTACTTGTGCAAAAGAGAATTTTGTGAAGCAAATTAAGGTAGAGCATAGCGAAGTGCATAAGCAGTTAGAAGGTCCAAAATCTGATCTATGAGCCTCTCTGGAATTGAAACTAGGCATTTGTAGATGCTACTTTCTTAGTTCAACTATTTTTTGTAAACAAAATATGTTGTAAGGCAGTGATCCTTCCTAATTTTGAGCAGTGAGCTCTAGGTAGTGTGCTTGAGTGCATGTGCATTCCCCTTTTTCTTCATACTTTTAATAGAGTATAAATTGTGGATTAACCTCCACCGTGGTTTTTCCCCTAATAGGGTTTCCACGTAAAAATCTTGTTGTTATGGTGTTTTTATTTTTTCCTTCACATGCTTGCATCTTTACTTTTGTTTAAATTCTGTAAATGGTTTAAGATCTAGATTGTAATTTAGCTATTGCTAAACATTGATTCATCCCCCCTCTTAGTGTTCCTTGAGTCCAACATACTTGACTTCTTTGCAGGACTGGATGAGAGAGAAAAGCTCCTTGTAGATCTAGATTTGGCAGAGGATGCTGCCGGACTAGCAAAATCAGTTCTAGCTGGTTGTCTTGCTTCAACTTGTTCTCTTTTCCTCCTAGCTTCTCTCACTGCTTCAGCTGATATCCCCATGCTTTCTGCAAAAGCTTCCACTTCTTTTCTCACCTTTCAGATTATCATTGGCTTCTTCAATTGTGCATGAACTTCCATATTTTTTTTCTCAAAGGTACCAAACCTTTCTTATGTCAAATATCAAGGTTTACTTAGCAAGTGTTAAGCATATAGCTCCAAAATGTGTTCCTCAACCTCATAACCCATAGGCATTATCCACACTATTCTAGGATTAGTAGCTTCTATCAAACACTAATCAATATCAACCATGAAGCAAATTGTATCCTTATGATTTTCTACAATAGATGTAGGAATCCTTTCCCTGGCTTGCATCTCATTCAGAAAGTTTTTGAAATAACCCCAGATAATAGTTTTTCTAGTTTTTTTGTCACCAATTCCATACAAGATATCTCTAATTTGAACAACTACTGGTTATCACCTTTCCATTGAACTTTTCTAACTCCTGGAACTTCATTCATATTTGAAAAAATTCTTCTTATCATTCTTAATTTTTCCAAGATTTTCAATTAACTAGCTCTAGAGTAACTCACATAGGTCATAATCTGCATTTTATTTGACCATCTAATATGCTACATAGATTGTTGTACCAGATATAGACTTGTCTTGGCTGGAGTGATAAATCTTGTACCCAATGACCATAGAAGAAAATCTCACATCCACTTCAATAATATCATCAATTGTCATAGCTCTCTTGTCGAACACTGAACTAGTTGCATTTGTAACTATTTGATTCTCATAGCTTTCAATGTCAGCAACCCACCAGATGAATTCAAACCAGTAACAATCCTTATAGCTTCCTTTGTGATCTTAAAAGGCTGACTTAACCACATAAAATTAGCATGCACTCGACTCAATATATATCAAACCCATTCATTTTCTTCAAACATAGGAAAATTCACAATCTGAGTGAATTTATTCTCCTCTAAAGATTTGAATTCAGGTTTTACATGGAGATCTCCCACAATGTGATTTGTGTACAAATTCAACAATTGGGAGCTTCTTAATTCTTCAACTAATGAATGTATGCCCTAATATCTTTGATATGTAAAAAACCATACAAAATGGAGGAAAATGCACCTAAAGGTTATGTTTCAATGGATTTGAATGGGTTCCATTTGAATTTCGAATGGGGTCTATCCTTAATGTCAACAACTAACGGAGCAACCATTTCCAAAATTTTCAATTTCACGAGTTTACAGATAAATACCTTTCGCCGGATTGGGGTTTGATCACCGAATCACCTTCAAACTTGAATCTTCACCAAACTTTTCCAAAGTTCACTTCAGATCTCTCTAAACTTCTTCTTCTTGAAATGCAATGTGACAAATGAGGGATAGAAATGACTTTTTATCATTCACACACCCAAATTTTTCATCGTAATAAATTCTTTTACCCTAGGTCTTTTGAATACCCTGTTCTCACAGATTGTGAATGAAAATTCTTTTGCGGACCTTCAATTTTGCAAAAAATTCCCTTACAAGAGATCTAAAAACATTTGCACATAACTAATGCAATCATTGTAATATGGCACATTCCAGATCCAACTATTGACAAGGGGGTTAAAATATTTTCTTGAGAACTTCCCCTAGGCCAGAGGCGTTAAACTAATTTCCATAGGAATTACCACAGAACCAGATTCTGGTGTTGAACTATTTCCTGCATGAGAGGGACTCTTCTTCACCCATGTCTTCTTCATTTGCTTCCCGATCTCATCTGTAGTAGCTTTTCATTTTCCCTTTTCATCCTTTTGCATGTTTTTCCTTTGATTTACCAGACCCTTTCTACCTCTACAAAATCTTGCAATGTGACTAGATTTGTTGCAATTATAGCATACCACATTTCTTTGTCTAGACCAGTTATTCCACTAATTTTATCTTGATCTGCACTAGTTAGAAATATGGCCAAATCTATTGCATGTATAACATCTAACATCTCTATTGAAAAAGTTGTTTGACATATTTTTGCATTCAACTGACTTATGACCATACTTATTGCAATTGAAAAACTGACCGAAGAATGATGGCCCACTTGAATTCATTCTACTTCTACATTAAGCAGCCATATGACAAAATTTATTGCAAATAAAATAGTAACCATTGAACCTTTGAGCATTAGGTTGTCTTACTGGATACCTTCCAACTTTTTTCATTTGATTTCCTTGCCTAAATCTCCTTTGTCCAGATCCGAGACTTTCTCCTTGCTCATATCCAAGTCCTCGCTTATCACTTCCAGTCCTCTAACTTTTAATCAGTTCATCAAGCTTGGATGAGCTAATCTTGAACTTCTTAAATTCATTTGCAGTAGCAAGTTCATATTTGAGAATAAAAATCTTCTTTTCAAGATCTTCATTATTTATGGATTGTTCCAATTCAAGCTCCAACTGATTGAATCCATCTGTAATTCGGCTGCATTCTTCATATTTTTCTTTCAAGGACTGAGCAAGATTCTCTTCATTCTTCTTTCGGTCTTCAATCTCCTTGGTCATCCTCATCACAATAGATTCCATCTCATGCTTTAGGACAACATTATCTATGGTAAACTTTTCACATTCTTCTATCTTTTCCTTTAGGGCTTGACTCAGTTGTTCATCTTCAATGATTTTACTCTCTTTCTGCTTGATCTAATTAAAAAATTCCCTTCTCTTCTCCCTGGACTTATTGATTTTATCTTTCAATGATTGAATGAATTTATCAACATTCATGAGGCTTTCTTGCAATTCCTAGACTTCAGATTTGGACTGATCAAGATCATCTAGTGCCACCAAAAGTTGTTGTTGAAGACTACTTGACTCCATTGAGTTACTTTCCTGGACCTTCCACATGATTTTAAACTTCTTTCAATGAACTAGGCTCTGATATGAATTGTTGGAAACAAGGAACATTGAGAGGGGGGATGAATCAATGTTCTACAAAATTTGACTTTATTAACCTGATCTTTAAGCCACTTATAGCATTGAAGCAAAAGAAAGATGCATGAACACAAAACAAGCAACCACAACACCATAACGCAAGGATTTTTTTACGTGGAAACCTTGCTAGGGGAAAAACCACGATGGAGATTAATCCAAAATATGAGTCGACTCAAATAAAAGTGTTTACAAAAGGAATGCACATGCATTTAAGCACACTTCCTAAAGCTCACTACTCAAATACAAAATAAAACTCATTGTCTTACAAAAAGATTTGGATTACATCCAAAATATTTTAACTGAGAAAATAGCATCTGCTAATTCTTGATTATACTTCTAGTTAAGCACATCAATCGCTTTCTTGACCTTATGTCTGATTCTACTCTTCTGCTCTGTCTGCTTTAATTCAGATCACAAATCCTTTTTTGCACAAGTGAAACTGTGCACAATCGCTCTACAATCCTTCTAACTTTTGCAACACACATAAACACACTTTGTACATACCTAAAAATGATATAAATGATCACTTATATATATCCGCAACTAAATATTTAATCAACCACATGTTGGCTTCAACAAAATATAAAATATTTACAAACTGTTGGCTCAAATCTTGAATAATTTTCAATGCGCACCAACCAAAGTTGGCCACAACATAGTGAGGACCCAAATTAACATGCTTGAACACAAAAACACTTAAACAATTACTCCTCGAATATCCACAATACACTACATTCATCAAGTCGGCCTTTTTGTAATGCTAAGCATAAAATCAATCTACCGGATCTTCTAACTTTCACATCGATTGATACAAGGATCTAAGATTCAAGGATAACATAGATCATACATCAAGAAACCTTCCCTGAGATCCACAACTCAAAATGATAACAAAAAATTGCATATGAATCGATGAACACAATTTTGTCAGATGCTCTATTCTAGTTTGATAGTTAATCACAAAACTTCATTCTAATTTCTGGTATGATCAAATGCTGATGTGCAGATCAAATCACTGACTAGGGTTGCCATTAATGACAACACCAAATGACTTGTGTAGTGTCTCTTGCCAACAGTTTCCACATGGAGACTGACTATTCTAGCTGTAGAGGTTGTTGAGAGCTTCCGATAGTTTGTTACCTAGCCTTGGGCATATGATAAGAGTTAGCACATAGCGCATACCACTCTAGTGTAAGATGCATGGTTTGTCCCACCGAAGCAACTTACAGATTTGGAAGGTGCTCCTCCTAGACGGAGATCACGAGGTAGAGGTGCCAGGGGAAGGGTACAAGGAGGCCAACATGGCCATGATGGACAAGTTTTGAGGGATCCTCCACCTATGCAACCATAGGTGCAGCCATAGATGCAGCCAAAAGTGCAACCATAGCCAGGACCACCACCACCAGCAGATGCACACAATGCATAGATTCAATAGATGCCACAACAGGTGTAAGTATTGACTGGTGAGCAAGACCAGGCCCACCAATAGGTTTTGGGTCTTACTGCTAAGCGAGACTAGGCTCGACAGCAGGTGATTGCGATGAAAACAAAGAGTTGCGACACTACAAAAGGTACACGTTGTCATTGGAGAGAGGGACGAAGAGGTGGTGAGGCTGTTGGATCTCAGTTGTGATCATATGGTTTGTCCTTGATGACAAAATCCCTTTCAGTTGATTCTACTTGTTGACAGTTTCAGTTTGGTTTCTTATGCTTTATTATGGCACTTCTTTGATGTCTCTTGGATATTACAGAAAGTTATTTGTTATGATTCAAATTCATGGTGATGAGATCTCTGGTTCATGCTATGAATGCTATTTCTTTGTCTGACAGAGTTGGACAGGTGGTCTCTTTGTCAGGATGGTTCTCCTTGCATACCACTGGTGTATTTCACATGATTACAAGCCATTTGTTTACATTCTTTGAACTCACATTAATTGAAGGCATTATAGTTACCTTGTTTCTGACATCTCATTTGTCTAATGGTTTTGGTTGTTTCTCATTCGGGCTTACACACATCAGAATGAGTATGGTAGGGTCTCCCCAATCCTCTTTGAAATGTCTGAGTTGCCTATTGGCAAGACATTTATGATGTCTTAATGATTTAATTTTTCTTACAGGAAGGTTTCAGTGTGACATTGTTCATTGTCTCAGCGATAGTAGTTATATCGACATAAGTTAAATCTATCAGTATGTGGTCTCAGCGATATTGGTTTGTTACACCAACCGACATAGAATAAGTATATCGACATGAGTTTTGCCGTCGGGCTGAGGTCATAGTGAATTCATATTGTCTCCCCAACTAGTGCTTGTGGACGTCTATCAGCGAGACATTCACGTGGTTCTGGCGACTAAGGATGATCTTATCGGCAAAGGTTGTGGCTTCGCTGAAATGTCACAATGAATGTTCAATGTCACACCAACCGCTGTTGGACAATTGCCTTTGGCAAGACTTTTTGAAAGTCTCGGCAAACAGGTGTGAATTCAAGGTGTTTCGGTATGACTGAAACGATCTACAAGATGTCTCCCCGAGAGCAAATGTCACAGCGATAACTAAGAGGAATGTCTAGTAGTGCAGTTGCCTTCGGCATAAGTATTGAACTATCTCAACGACTCTGAGTAAATGAAGATGTTTCGGTATGACTCAAGCTGTCGTCGAGAGGTCTCCCTGACATTGGTATGCTATAGCGACCCTCATAAGATAAGAGGGTGCATCGGTGAGAGAAACATTATGTTACAGTGACATCACAAGGGATTTCTATCAAAGGCTCATCGGTGTGAGATTGATACTGTCTTGGCGACTTGGAAATGGTAAAGGCCTTTGGCATAGGTTTTGAATTGTCATGGTGACAATGTGTATCAAAGTGACTCTCGACAAAACATTATGAAGTCTACAAGAGGTCTCTCCGATATCGTTTGGTCACAGCGATAGTGAATGAAAGGCTTTCGGCGAAAGGATGGTAAAGTCTTAGTGACTCAGAGTGGATAAAGTCTTTCGGTGAAACTTAATGTATTCTATGAAACGTCTTCCCGAAAGTTGAAGGTTACAGCAACTCTCAAGAGTAAAAAGGGCTTTTGGTGTGACTTAGTGTGCTCTACGAGAGGTCTCCCCGAGAGTGATAAGTCACGGCAATTGTGAACGAAACAAAAGAACATCGATGAGAGATATCTTTGTGTCTCAGCGAAAGCTCGTAAAGATAAACATTTCGATATAACAGTTTATAGTCTGTGAGATGTCTCACCGACTTCACAGAGTCTTAGTGATATCTATGGGGATGACTGACTGCATTATAAATTTCCTTCGGCAGAACTATATGGTTGTCTCAGCGAATAGTTATGAAGACTAAAAAATCTGTGGTCGTCATCATGGATTGGCATCAAATCTCAGAACGGTTACATAACAGGATATTCATCGAGTTTCTTTTTGAGCTGTTGCGTTTTTTATTTAATGGATTTTTTCTAAATATAGTTGCATACAGACTTCTTTGGTTGGTATTGAATCTCTGGAAAATATTCTCTGAGATTTTAGAGGTTATGATTTTCTGTTAGTGGGCAGACCGGGCTTTGATGAAAATCTTTCAGTTACAATTTGAAATCTCCTGACTCAGCGCAAAAATTAAAGCTTTCTAGATATGCTTTACTCTGATTTTTACCATCATCTACATATCTTCATTATCCAGCTTCAAATTCTAAAAATAGCAAGAGAATTTTAGAATCTTGTGAAAAACGCTTGTTGAAGATTTCTTGATTGTAAGAGTTGTTGATGAACTCAACACCCAGGATCACCTGCAAAACCAAGATAAACCTTCCACACGAGCAGCAAGAGATAAAATGCAGGAATATAGTGCAATAACAAAATGATGTTATTATCACACACTAAATGATACAATATGCCTCAACTCTCCTTTGAATTGATTGAGTTAATATGAACTCATCTTGACTAGATAGGAGGGAGAGGTGAGTGCTAATTATATAGCACAATATGGGCAAATAATTCCAAGAGGGGTAATAACTCCCAAATAACCAAATTAGGTGGGAGTTATGCCTACTTGGAAAATGCCAAATAGGTGGCATAACCTACTCAGAAAGAGACAAATGAGTGGTTTTGTGAGGTGGCATATAAGGCCAAAAGAGGGTGTGAAACTCAACCACCTAAGTGTGAGTGGGAGCAACACATGTAACCGATGGATTACGCCATGTGTCCTCACATAAACCACATCTCCTATAACCTAAGGTATGCTTAATAATGTGTAGGAAAAATATTAAAAAACCTACACTAACACCCCCCCTTAAGCATAGCTTAGGTGGGTGAGAAGACACAAAGATGCAAATATGGGTCCCGGCTACTAGGCCATGTTAGGTACCCATGTACAAAATACTTTCTCACAAATGAAGTAAAGGAGAAAACCCAGTGGGACAAAACTCCTCCCCAAAAGAGAGAAAAGAAAACAAGTTTCCCAACACAAGAAGAATCCCATGCAAGGAAGAAGTCCCCTCCAAAATAGAAAGGATAGGAAAGACCATGTAGTCTTCCCCAAAGTAGTCAACTATGCCAATGGTTGAAGCTCGAAACTGAATGTAGAACATGGTCCATGATCGTTGAACAATGTTCCTCCCCTTAGGAAGAAACAAAACCAAAGGTGTATGAAGAATGTCTTCCCATTCCTGAAATGAATATGAGGGAAGAAAGCTCAAAATGTATGAAGTCTCTGAAAACTGCTCATCTGTCTCCACGTCGATGCCGAAAGTTGCCACCACCAACTCGGGTGTTATAGGCCACACTGATGAAGATGACAATCCAAAACCTAGTAGAGATGTGTGTAGAACAAAATCCAAAGACTCAACTACCTCCTCTGAAAACAAAGATGCCTCCTCCAAATGCTGCTCAAAAGTATCCACACTCATGTCAAACTGTGATGAATGATCATGTGGAGAATGAACAAGAGGATCCACACGTTCCTCCATAACAACTGAAGAAGAATCAACTTCATCAAAGAGAAGATGGATGTCATGAATAGTGTCTCCCAAGTCTGAAATATGAGACTCTATGAACAAACCTGCAATGTCTGTCAAGTAGTCATCCCAAGCAACTATATCTGGAAGACGATGTCGATCCTGTTGCACTGAATCACAAGTAGGAATGAAAGTAACACAAGTATCTTCAGAAGCAACAATCGTTAGAGGAGAAGGAATGTAAGGCTCAATAACTGGATCTGATGTGAGAATACCAAGATTCAAATAGCCAAAATTCTCCTCAAAATCAAATGTCACACAAGGAGTGTGATCAATAGCCAAAGGATCAGAACCGTCATCAGGTGCAAAGTCTGAAAAGGTATACAACCGAGATTCATTATCAACTATCCCAGTAGCAATTATCTCTGTGCTCTCCAAATCTCTGATGATAACTGAATCAGGTGTGAATTCCACAGTCTTGCCTGCTCCACCATGAGTGATCTGATAGATGGAAAGAAGATTGTTTGTCAAGTGAGGTACACACAAAACATCATTGAAGGTGCCATCCCCAATATCAACAGAACCCTTCCCAATTACACTCATGTAAGTGTTGTTGCCCATCAGAATAGGTGGCATAGCACAAGGCTCAAAAGAAGAGAACATAGACTGTGAAGAAGCCATATGATGAGAAGCTCCAGAATCTAGGAGCCATTTCCCTGATTCATGACTTGTAGAAGCACAAAGAGCTTTACCTTTATTTTTCTTAGACTCAGAAGCAAATTCTGCATGACCTTTATCCTTACTAGATCCTGACTGTTTGGAATGTGAAGAAGAAGAAGTAGACTCAGACATTCTAGAAGGTAGATCAATGTTGTTCTTCTTAAGAAGATGTTTCAGTTCATCAATATCCTTCTTATAACAAGAATGTTCTTCATGTCCAATCCTCTTGCAATATGAACAAGTAGACTTCTCCTTCTTAGATGAGTCCTCCCTTGTAGAGGATTTGTGTTGTGCTTGATCTGTGTGTGGATTTTTCTTAGATTTCTTTTGTTTCTTGTCAGATTGTCCTAACTCTTTCTGTCCCTTAGGCTGACTAGCCAACAAGGCTTGATTCTGTGATGGCTTTATGAGACCCATAGAAAGAAGCTTTTGTTGTTCATGCATTAACATCTCAGAAAAAGATGCAAATGAAGGCATAGTGTATGCAGATCCCATAGTCAGTCTATGAGTATGAAAGCTAGAAACAAAAGCTGCAAATTCAGGACCAAGTTTATTCAGTGTATTATAGATTAACTGAATGTCCTTTTTATCAATACCACAAGCTTTACATTGTGCTCTCAGATCATTGACCTTAGTAATATAATCCTGGATGTTGCCAAAGTTCTTTGGATCAAGGCTCATCAATTCATTTTCAATCTGATAGCCTTTGACTTCATCTGTTGTACCATACAAAGATTTTAACTTTTCCCAAGCATCATGTGAATTTGTACAAGATTCAATCTGAAACATAAGATCAAGGGAAACAAAGCTACGAAGACATCCAAGAGCTTTTGTATGTTCAAGCATCCATTTTATCTTTTCCTTATCATCTTCAGGTTCAGCTACCTTGTTTTCAACATATGGAGTATACCCAAGTTGCATTAAGGCATTCCATGCATGTTGATGCCATGTTGCATAATTATAAGGTGTTAGCAAAGGAACCTTAGAATGATCCATGTGTGAAGGAAAAGAAAAGCACAAGTGAACAGATCAAAAAACACACACACACAAAGAGAGACCCCCCCTTTTTCACTCAATCAAGAATCCCCCCCAACAAAAAATAATTTGGCACTTTATAAATCAGTGCGTTTACAATGCTGGAGTTGTTTTCCAGAGTTTTACAAATGTCTAAAATAGACCCAAATACTGAAAGTACAATCAAATCTCAGAATTAGAACCTCAAAATAGCACCAATGTGTAGTGCTCGAAAAAATATTCACTTTCAAAAAAAGAATCACCTCAATACGAGGTCGTATGTGAAAGTTACATCAATTTGAAGTTAAAAAAATGAGAACTGTCCTTCAGATCTGCTGATAAAACTGATTTTCTGGAAAATCCGGATCACTTGAGAAAAAATGGATCACACCACTGCAAAGCCTGTGAAATTCTACCCCAAATCAAAAAAAAATTCTCTGAAAAAAGAGCTTGTATGACTGAATTATGGCCCTCCAAAGATTGACTGCAAAATCAAAAATGCAATTGGAGAGGGGGTCTGCAGAAATGTTCTGATTTAGATTCTGCAAAATATGTAACCTGTATGCAGAAACTAGCAATGACCCAGATGGTTTTTTTCTGCTACGAACAAAACCCAGATGGCGGATTTTCTTTAAAATATACAGAAAATATGGATGTAGTGTAAAAAAAATGTCTTTAGCAACATAAAACGACCCCAACAACCAAAAAACAGCATGAAAAGGTAGAATCACCTACTTAAGACAAGAAAAGGCATGTTGCAACCTGCAATATTGATTAAACACTCACAAATCTCTCAAATTTGAGAAGGGGCTTGCAGATCTGACGCTCTGATACCATGTAAGAGTTGTTGATGAACTCGAGCACCCAGGATCACCTGCAAAACCAAGATAAACCTTCCACATGAGAGCAGCAAGAGATAAAATGCAGGAATATAGTGCAATAACAAAATGATGTTATTATCACACACTAAATGATACAATATGCCTCAACTCTCCTTTGAATTGATTGAGTTAATATGAACTCATCTTGACTAGATAGGAGGGAGAGGTGAGTGCTAATTATATAGCACAATATGGGCAAATAATTCCAAGAGGGGTAATAACTCCCAAATAACCAAATTAGGTGGGAGTTATGCCTACTTGGAAAATGCCAAATAGGTGGCATAACCTACTCAGAAAGAGACAAATGAGTGGTTTTGTGAGGTGGCATATAAGGCCAAAAGAGGGTGTGAAACTCAACCACCTAAGTGTGAGTGGGAGCAACACATGTAACCGATGGATTACGCCATGTGTCCTCACATAAACCACATCTCCTATAACCTAAGGTATGCTTAATAATGTAGGAAAATAATATTAAAAAACCTACACTAACATTGATGACGACATACTTGAAATGTATATATATAAACCTGTGTTGAAAATAGTGAAGGTTGGTGATTGTAATTCTCTGGTTGTAATCCTTAGGGTATTCTGTAGATGTGAAAATAGAGAAATATGAGCTTAACTGAAAACAGAGAGATCCTTTGATATTATGAGTGTAATTCTGAAATCTGAGTAAGGGGTTGGTGCTCCTTGAGATTGGTGTCTCTAAATGAGGGGTTGGCGCTCCTTGAGATTGGTGTCTCTAAATGAGGGTTTGGTGCTCCTTGAGTTGGTGCTCAGAAATTAGCCTATAAGGCATTGTTAAAAGTGGTCTTTGAAGTTTAAGCCAATAAGCCAGTTTAGGAGTGGTTTTTCTACCCCAGGAGGGTTTTCCACTCGGAAAATATCCTGTCTCTTTGTTCTTCTGTGTGCTCACTGCTTTTCTGTGTTGATTGTTGTTTCAGTTCATAGTTGGGTTTATTGCTGTTCTCAATTTTGTTTATGAATGATTACATTCAACTCATGAATGCATTAATTAGAATAATATTGAGATATAATCTGAGCTATGTTTTGGGAAATGCAAGATATTTAACTCAAATCATGTTTTCATAAGTTGTCTAATAGACTGAGTTAATGTTGTCATATCTTTGTGCTTTCAAAAGTGATTACTTTACTCTATTGTTGAAAGAAAAGGAAATCAAAATTAAAAAAAACTTGGTCGAAGTTGAATTTTTTTTGATATTGATTCACCCCCCCTCTCAGTATCTGTCCATAAATCCAACAGAGGCAACAACAAATCAAGGTTATGGTGGCAATGCCACATGGATGGACTGTTTCAACACAGTTGTATAGAGAGGTTGTCATAGAGGCTACATACTATATGCATCACTATCATCGGGATGTTCTAGTGGCTCTTTGTCGGCCATATTTTTCATAGCCCAGTGATGCACATCCATGTGGAGAGGATTAGCCCAAGCGGCAGGCTGGAGAGGGTAGTAGCCATCAAGGCTAACCTTCTAATGTACAAACACTTTTTTAGTTTTCCCCATTCTTTACACTAATATACATTCATAGACTCCTTTTTGATAGCCTCGTGGATATTGTACCTATTATCGATGTATATACACTAATCCATATTTTGTACCATGACATTTTTTTTGATATATATATGATATGAATACAAATGATTCATGCTTATAATGTGTTCACTTTATTTAATGTATGGATGATGTATGGATGCTTATATATGAGCATGTATGGATGCATTTTATTTATGACTATGTGATATATGATGATCCGAATATGGATGGATGAAATGTTATATTCTTTTTCATTATCTTTTTACAATATGATATGGATGAATGATTATGATATGCAGATGTTATGGATGCACATGATGTGGATGCATTTATTTCCATATATTTTCTATGCATGTTTTAATGATGATGTATGCATATGGATGTATGGATGTAAATGCTTATGATATACAACAATTTAAGATACTTAGAATAACAAATCTATATTATTCATCACAACTCAAATGATAATGCAAAATGTATGATGTGATATGCAATGATTATGCTGATGGATGTGATGATTATGAGATGTATGCATGCTAATGGTTTGTGGATGCAAGGTGGATGCATTGATGATGTTTTTGTTGACTTTCATGATAATGACCGTTGATTTTGATGATTGCTTCAAAGATCCAACAAGTCCATCCATCGAGACTTTATTAGAGATGGTGGAGAGACAATGCAAAATGTAGGATGAAATTCAGGATGGGTGCTCACACTTCGGGATTGGGATTTTTCATTGTTCCTTATTGTTTGATATAACACATAGACATGATGCATCAAGGTATTGATAACCAAGACGACGTTGTATCTAGTGTAATGGACTTTGACTCGACAAGTAGATATGATAGTTCTTGTTCACACCTTGACATACGGAAACGTCGTTGGAATTCATGTTAGAAGCTTAGAATATATTGGACCAAAGCATATGCAATAGTCAACAACATACTCCAAACAACCTTCCTACATACAACTAAGCAAGTATGTGCCAAGATTATTTTACAAGAGTATCCACAAGCACAACAAATGAAAGATAATGATCGATACCCCATTCCTTTCTCTCTAAATATTTTTTTTTAGACATCATCAAGAGGTCCTCATAATGGGTCATGTTAGAATTGTGAAATTTTGAAAATTTTATGGTTGTCTATACTCATAAGTTTCCAAAGAAGCTCATACCATGAGTATAAAATTGATATAATTTTCTTTACATAACATATTCGCCTATATTCTAGTCAGTCTTTATCATTTGGTCTTATGAGATTCACCTGACCCTGAGCATTTGAATGTATAAATCATATCGGCATGAGATGATGCAGGTCTCCCCGATCCATAAGTCATTTTATACTAACATATATTTTTCAGTATATCGACAAGAGGTCAGGAATGTCATACTGATAAAATCTCATTTGAGGATACACATCGGGAAGATGCAGTTCACAGTCTCAAATGACAAATAGATTCTATCGGCAAGACAATAATCATCGGGGTGACAATGAGAAGTCATATCGAGCTTATATATGTCTTACCGCTCGAAGCACAGGGAAATATGTCAGCCAGACCAATTCCATCAGAGTAAAATTCCTAAAGTCAACCTGAGACATTCATCTAGTCTTGACAATGAAGCAGAGGAGGATTTTCTCGGTAGGATAATGCTTCCGGGATGAGTTCAAGATGTCCCGCCAACCCTCCATGACACACCGACGGAATTATATTGGTAAGGGACTTGGTGATATGTTTGGAGGGAATGATCATCGGAAAGACATGATTGATGGTTTCACCAATGAAGAAATTCATTGGCGAGACGAACTTCAGTGGAGAGAGATAAGAAGGTCATACCGAGTGTAGTTTCATCGGCAAGAAAACCTTTATGTCTTAGCAATTAGAATTGACGAAGAAAACATATCGACAAGATTGGTTTGGGGATCTTGTCGATAAAGAACAAAGGAAATATCTCGGCAAGATACATATCTTTGGAGTAAGCTGAAGACTGTCTGCCTGACCTACTAAGTCATAGCGATAGGTTTGCATCGGTGGCAGTTATAGCGATATACTTGAGATCGAAGGGATAACTCTCGAGGAGACTCAACGCCGGTGAAACTACAAGATGTCTTAGCGGGTGTTTAATGAACGTTGGTAAAAGCCCAAATAAAAGGATCGCCCAAGATTTGAAAATGTCTTGCCGACAATATTATATGATGTGACACTGAGAGTTTCGAAAAAACCTGCTACACTCGTGTTTTAGCTAAAAAATTAATGGCACCACATAGCATAAGTAATTTCATGAATTAAGGAAAATTCAATTGAAAACATTATTGCAGAATTGATAGCGGAGGAAGAAGAGGGACAAACAAAGAATTAGGGCATTCTTTCATCTCAAAAGTTTCGAGCAAAATATAGTAAGTTCTTCGTACCTTAATTTCTGTAATTTTGAAAATTGGAAGCCACTAGTTTAGGAAAATGAAAGTGTAGAAGACATGGGGAAAGTAGTCAGTCTAGAGGGAAAAAATAGAAAACCGAAGTTGAGCCAGAGGGCATTGAGCAAAAGCTAAGTCAAGATCTTATCGACCAATTACTTGGCTCTGGACCTAAAGCCAGATGATCTACACAACTTAGGGCAGAAGTGGATAAATTAGATGAAAAGTGTAAGCTCATAAGAGATATTTGGACTCCAATAAGAGGTTATGAATTGTTTAGCTTTCATTACTACTGGAGGAGTCGTTTTGAACCAGTATGTAACCCATGGAAGCTTAATCTAGGAAAGCTGGTTTTCCCTAATGTATTTGTCAATGTAGAATTGGTGAGATTGTTGGCCACCCATTATAATTCAAAACTCAAAGCTATATGTGACCCATCCGGGAAGCCATTGATACACATATCAAAAGATGCAATAGGTGAGGTTTTCAATTTGGAAGGGGTATGTAATGAAAAAATCATATGTGAAGAATTAGAAAAGGAATTTGTGAGGATGGACACAATTTAAAAAGGTTGGAGATTGCCCTTGCACAAAATTAGACATGGCGGAAAACCAATTCTGCTAGAAGATGGTGAAGGACCCCCGTTCCATGTTGATCTTTTTGAGCCCTATATGAAATGCACTTATTTCTCGGTAGGTCAAGTATTGGGAATGGAAGTCCTTGAGTATATGACAATTGTGCCCATGTTAATTTCATTAGATATTTAGTATCACAACTCTAGACCTTTTGATTATGCCTCATACATTTTTAAGGGGCTTGATTCTGGGTTGATGACAGTAAAAAGTGGAGCCTCTATCTTGCATCTTAGGCATTATTCGTTGTTGATGCAAATAGTGTTGTATTTTGGACAGGAGTTAGGGTTGTGGCCTCAGGAGATGAAAATTTTACAATTTGACAAGGAAGGCATGTCATTACCTGTTCAATTATGGACTGTTGTTTGGGACAACAGGTTTGATAATTCTAATTTTGTACACTTTGAGGAGTATTTTGTAAAGACATTGTACAAATTCTATAATCATACATGTGCTTATTCTTTATCTAATGAGATAAAGAGGTTTCTTAGGCCTAAGGACTTCAATGGGCCAATTAGTCACAATTGGGGGGATTGGTATTGCTTGGAGGATGCCACCATGATCAGGGTTTATGGATTTGAGGATGCCCCATTCATTTTTCCTAAAACAGTTCTAGACAGGATTGCATACCTAGAAATTTTCAGGCAAATGGACTTTTCTAGCGTCATGAATTTGAGTTCTTTTGGAAAGTAGGCTTTTATGCCTAGTACACTATGCTTCGGTGATTTTACTGTATTGGCGAAGGAAGGGTACAACTTGATTCTTGATAAGCTACTACAATACAACATGAAAAGAGGACCACCGAGAAATAATTTTGATCCAGAAGGATATATCAATTTTTCTAAACAAAAGATAAACTTTGGAGGGTATCAACATGTGCCCTATCAATTTGATGATATGATCAGGAACTTGGAAGCAAAATAAGCAAAAATGGTGGTTGAAGAATACAATCAAGGGTTGCAAGATACAAAGCTATTATCTTCTGGGGAATAGACATCTAGGACTAATGTGCCACAAGGTCTACCTAATAAGATGTCAAGATTGAGAACTCAGGATTATGCACGCCCTGCCAGGGAATTGAGTGATGAAGAGAGTGTAGATATAGATGCAAGGAACATAGAGTACAAGTCGTTTGTAGTAGATAATGAATTTGTAAATTATCTAGAATTTAAGGCATTCCTATACAAACAAAAGGGAAAAGAGATAAGAGAAATGGTTGAAAATGTCACACCAGGTAATGAAGAGTAGTTATTGAATGATCTAAAGATGAGTGTGGACAGAGAGATGGCGGGTATGACCGCTGAAAAGGGAAGGAAAATGTTAGAAAGTGTTGGTGTTATGATTTTTCCAGGGTTAGACCTCAATTCTGCATTAGTCTTTGATAGTTTCTTAAAGAACAGTAATGCTACACACAAGCTCAACCCATAAAAGGTGATAGAAGCATTTGCAAGGTCAAAATACAATCCAGATGAAGGGTCATTAATGATTTGGGCCTTGTATCCACCTCACAGGAAGTCAATTGTTATTGATACTGAGAAGGCATTCAGGCATGTTATGAATCTAAATGTTGGGGAGGCTGATCTTGTGGCAACAACAGAGATTGGGATCAATGTAGCAAAACTGAACAAAGCCCAAATACAAATGTTGATCAAAGCAAAGGAAATGTACAAAATGAATAATGAGAGAATGTTGAGAGAAAATGACCGCCTAAAAGTCTATGAGGAGTTACAATGGGATCAACCAAGCTGCTCACCCATGGTGAAAATTCACAAGCAAAAGATCATTGGGAAGGATTAAGTGCATATTCTCAAGGGAAATATGACACACTTGTAGCAATAATCAAGAAAAGACAAGCCAGTCTAACAACTTGGTTGAATAAGCTCTGGGGAGTTCACTCACATAATTTTGTTGCATTACAAGAACATGAGAGAATGGATGGTAGGATTCTGGAGAAGCTCCAGGAAATAAAGCAAAGGGATGATCCTGATAATGTGGCAATTGAGGCTGCAAATCATCTTATGAACAAGCATAGACTTCCTTGAAGAATTGCGAGGGGATGCGCAAGGATTAATTAATGCCACTAAAAAGGGATTGGCTGCACTCTTCGATGATGGAGGAAGATTAAAAGAAATGACTAGGTGGAAAGGTGAAAGTGAGTCAATATTGCAAGAAGTTCTGAAGACAGCTACCGCGAAAGATACAACACTGGATGAAGCAAGCGAACATAATGAAAAGATGGTGAAAATGGAAATCACGATCCAGAATGCATTGGGAGATGCAGATACGCATGAGCGCCGGGACTACTTGGACCACTTGTCGAAGATTAATTTATGGCTTAACAGAACCTAATTACCTATTTTAATTTATTGTTGTTTTAATATATGACATTCCTGAAAGGACGCATCCTTTCAAATAGTTGATGTATAAATATTCATTTTGGGTAGCAAAAGATAAGGAGCAAATAGGAAAGGATACAGTAGATATCAATATTCATAATCATGAGACTATGATGCATGTTTGAAATAATGGAGAAATCAATGAAAATCATTCGATGTGGTGGCATATTTCTGGTATTAGTTGTTTGCTGTGCTAATTGATAGTATTGCTGAAGTTGTCTCCAAGGTTGATGTTTTATACTTATTTAAATTGATATAACAAGCATATATTCAATTTATCAGTGCACACTTGTTATATCTGTATGACTTGATTAACTGGTTCTTTCAAGGAAAGATTAAATCCTTTTAGTCAATCATAGTAATTAGGGAATCTCATTTGGATCATTAAGAAGAACTTTGTAATCATTTTCTTGCATGTTTATACAAGTTGTAAACTCAAATTTATGTGCCAAACAATTAGAATATCTGCCAGAAAGAAGTTACTCATTTTAGATCTTTCATCTGACTCTGTACACCCAGTAAGGCACTAGTCTCTATCACTCCACCGTTTAGTTTTATTCATTATTTAGATCTGTTAACTGAACATATTAGTTTTTAGCCTTGATATTGCTTATACAATCTATACTAAAATAAAACACATTTATCCACTCCCATCTGCCATTGTGGGTAAATTACTTTAAAGAATAAACATAAGTCAAGTCTGCCTCATTCATATAGGTATACCTACCTAGGTCTAGCAACACCTAAAGAGAAGAAGGTTCAAATCATTTGGCCTTGTCTATTACCCTGAAATGTATCAAGAGATTGGCAACCTCTTGAGGTATTTTTCCTGCATTTTTGAGAGCTAACAACTTTCACGTACATATTTCCACTACTAATGATGAATGACATCATGTATTATTTGAGTGGTGCCAATTATTTTATAAATATTGACCTAAAAAGTGTGTTGGAAAATGGTCAACACTTCCCTTGGGATTTGTGACAAGGCACTAATCACCTCCCATGTGATCCATATCTCTACTATTTGTATCGGGCATTGACAGATCAATCTTTTGATGCAATGGAAAATTGGGGCCATCAATTGGTATCAAAGTGAGGGGGATATTGTTGGAAAATGGTTAGCTCTCCCCTCAGGATTCATGACAAGGGACTAACTACCTCTCATGTGATCCATGTCTCTACTATTTGTATCAAGCATTGATAGATAGATCTTTTGATGCAATGGAAAACTAGGGCCAACAAAGTGGATATCATCATATCATGATTAAATAGTGTGATGAATGGATGTATTCATTCAAGAAAAATGAGGGTTTGTATGAGTGGTTAGTCATACCTTTTATGTTAAATAGCATACCAAACATTCATGAGACTAATGAATGAGGTATCGATTTTTTTTTTGGATATGTTTGTTATTGTCCATTTGAATGATATTATGATTTTTAGTAGAACCAAAGAAGAGAATTTACAACACATTAGGAAAGTATTTTAAAGATTGAGAGAACATAATTTATCAATAAACATCAAGAAATTTAGTTTCATGAAAATAGAGCTATTATATTTGGATTTTTTCATCTAAAGGAGGATTAAAAATAGATCCAAAAAGCATAAGGATAATTGTTGAGTGACCAACATCATCAAAATATTGGATAGGAAAGATCTTCATGGATTAGAAAGTTTCTATAGAAAGTTAATTAGAAATTTAAGTCCCATACCATTGGAAAAATAATGACGGGAGACATTAAGGAATTTAACTGCACATCATGGGACCACAAGGGATTTTTAAACTACTGTAAAAAAAGGTAATAGAATAACTAGTGCTAGCATTACCTAATTTTGATAAAGTATTTCAGGTCATTTGTGATGCAAGTGGATGTTTGATAGGAGCACTATTGAGTCTATAAGTAAGACTAATAACTTATTTTAGAGAAAATTTGAATGATACAAGGAAGAGATACTCAATCTATGATTAGGATTTCTATTCCATAATTCAAGTTTTGAAGAAGTGGAGACATTATGTATTACCAAAGGAATTTGTGGTGTACATTAACCATCAAGCCTTATAGTAATTGAAAAGTCAAGGCAAGTTGAATCAAAGACATGAGATGGGTTGAGTTTATGTAAAAGTTACAAATTTGTGGTGTACATTGACCATCAAGGATTATACTATTTGAACAGTCAAGGAAAGTTGAATCAAATCTACATGAGATGGGTAGAGTTTATGCAAAAGTTACAAACTTGTGGTGTACATTGACCATGTCAAGCCTTATATGGTATTTGAAAAATCAAGGCAAGTTGAATCAAATAAATGATATGGGTAGAGTTTATGCAAAAGTTACAATTTTTTGGTGAAATATAGGAGCATTAAATCAAAAAAGGTTAAAAATTCATTGAGTAGAAAAAGGAACTTGTTGACATAGACAAGGGTATCAATAATGGGTTGCAAAACACTCAAACATATGTATGAGGATGGCATAATTTTATGGAAGTGTCTAACCCCAATCCTAATACCTGCAAAACACAACAAATTAATACATTAGGAGATCAAATGCAAGTAAGAACAAGGATTCCATATATAACGCCCCACCACACAACCCTAGAGGAAGTTGCAATTAACTACACAAATGTAATATTTTTTTTCATTAAGTACAATTAACATGCAAGTTCACTACCCATTGCAACAACCCCTAAGGTTACGAGACTGAGATTACTTTAAAACCAAAACAAGAAACATGAATTGAAACCAAAGCATTTAATTACTTAAAGAATTAAGAATGCATACATTCCATACAAGATAAAATACATCAAAGGATAAGAGATACCACTTGATTTTAGATAACAATAAATTTACAATAAGATTACAACTCTCATTCCCCGAATGAGGTAAAACCAATAAGCATGATTACATATTACATATTCCACCTCGATAAAAAATGAGGAGCAATAAATTATATGATTCAACTGAAAAGAATAAAGCATGAAATGATTCAGGATCCCACGAGCCTTAACTATTAGGAAATCTTGTCCATACCTTAACAGAAGACGACTCCAACGGATTAAGGTGCATGTTCACCAACCAAGGATACCCAGAGGTTCACCCACCGCGGCTAGGAGATAGTAACAAGGAATTCCTATACAAGACCATCTACCCTAGACACAAAGCTAATACATAACCTAACTTAATCAAATACAAACACAACAACACTTAACACAATGGTTACAATGCTCCCAGAGAATAGTGATCATCAATGTAGTACAACAAATTGACTTATGGTTGACATAGAGAGCGTGTCACACATCATTTGCTATGAGTTACCCTGGCTCAACCTTCCTAGGCTACCAGACCCCCATCTTGGGTTACCCTGGCTTGCCTCTACCAACTGCCAGAACCTCATACAAATTGTGCTTCTCGTCTCATCTCAAGCCTTGATAAGTGCATGAGTCATGAGAGAGACATTCATTATCTTAATTAGTCTGAGAGTTTTTCATTAATTTTTAAGTTCCTCACTTACTTAAACCCTAAGTGAGTTGCCCTGGTGCCCCTTTGTGTGTCAGACCCCCACAAAGAGCCACTCTCCTATCGACACACACGGTACAAAACCACAATTCAATGGGTAAACTAGATAAGACAACCACTCCAATCCAAGGAGGCCACATATAACAAAACCCACTCCAAACACTTGGAGGCTACAAAACACATAATCCACTCCTTCCAAAGGAGGCACAAACCATCCCCGTTCATGAAAACCGGGTGAAACAATAGGATACATCTATACGCACCACCCAAGACAATCCAAAGGCTGGCTAACATTTTATGACAACCCACACAAACTGAAAAGCCCCATATAGAAGACTTACATAAACAAATGACTCAATTTCCCAACATCGAGAATGAACGAAAACATCACTTAGAAAGCATTTCAGGCAACTCAATAAACTAATGTTAGGATTTCCTAAATCTAAGCCAAGCAATGACATAGTGCATGAAATCAATTAAATAATTACCATTATTTGCACATACTCAAAAGTAAATCAAATCACATTGGCAACATTAAGGAATTTAAAATTAATAATTTAATTCCATTTGTTTAATCATACATAATGATTAAAATCAATCTTTTTAAATAAAATCATTTATTATAAAGTCAATTTCTTTCCAATCAATTATAATAAAAATAATCATCTTAAAACCCGAATATTTAAATATACATATATGTTAAACATACATATATATAATTGTATACTCATTATATATACGATTACATACATATATATTTAAATAATTATTTATTTAAAAAAAAAAATCAATTCCCAATTATTTAATATATATATATATAATATACAAATATTATACATAATAATATATAATATATATATATATATTAAAATAATAATAATAATTAAAAAACACTATTTATATATATA
>VDFB02031325.1:0-22543 GCA_007258455.2 Sequoia sempervirens | reverse complement strand
TGATAAAGTTACAGTTGAAGAGTTCATGTTGGAATGCGTTGCATTCCACCATGGATGATCATTGTGCTGTAAATTTCAAGAAGTTCTTAGAGATGTCATATGTGTGCATTCCAAATTTTAAGTGGTTTGGTGATCCGCACATCAAGTTTTGGATGAATAGTTAGTTCATTCAATTGTTTCTTTATTAGTTTGGTTGTGTGGTGTCAACCTAAGGGTTTTGGGGATGTGCAAGACTGAATTATGTATGGATCATATTCATAGGAGTATCTAGAGGTCATGATGACCTATTTTGGTGAAGAACACACTTTCATTACTTCCACAAGGCATGTATGTTGTAGTTTTGAGTTGATAGGTTTTGGGTTCACATGTTTCATCCAATTAGGCCGACCTAGTTGTAGGTATGAATGAGTGTGGAAGATATATATACATAGAGAATGACAATTCATAATGGTTAAGGTGTGAGTAGTAATGTGATTTAAATCTTGTGCATGTGCATAAGAGTGATAGTAAGGGATGAAGTGTGTAAAGTCATTTTTCTGAGTAGAACAAGGAACTGTGTCTTTAGCATATAGAAAATGCATTGTAAATACTCCAAACTTTGGAAGTGATCTTTGTAATTCCAGAAGAAGTGATCTTCCTTAGGTAGTGAGCACTCCTATTCTCTGGACAGTGAGTCCTTGTACAATGATTCATTTAAGTTGTGATCTATTGTAACCAGTTATGATATTTAGTGAGTTAATCATTACAGTGGTTTTTCCCTTTAAAGGGTTTTCCACTTAAAATATATTGTTCTTCTATTGATTGTTGTGGTGAATTCTTTAAATTTCAGGGAATACTAATTCACCCCCTCAAGTATTATGGGTGTTCAATAATTGGTATCAAAGCAAGATTCCTTCAATTTTCCTAACAGCTGAGGTAGATCTTGGATATTGAACACATGGCAACTAGGAAGTATCCTATCCCTTTAAAATAAATTATAATGGAAGATTTACTCAAGTAGAGTATGAAGTTGATATGGAAGGAGAATTGATATCTAGTCCTGATGACTTGGAAAAAGCAGAATGTGAGAATAGAGATCTGAAATAAAATATTAAGGAAGTAGATGGTTGTATCGAGAAGTTGAGAAATCAAGTTAAGAAAGTTAAATATCAACTAAAGGAAACAAATGATCAACTAAAACAATCAAATGAGGCAATAACTAATTTGAAAGTGATTGCAGTTCATTATGCTATGGAATTCCTTCATTGGCATATTATATGCATTATGTGTTATGATGTGAACCTATATATGTATTTAATTTCTTTAATTAGGAAATATATATACACGTGCTTTATTATGTTGTGTATCTATGCATTGTATTTGATTAAGTCTTTTAGTTAGGAAATTAGATCGTCATTGTATTCAATTAAACATACATTCATCACATATTCATACATGAAAGTAAAATTACACATAAGAAAACCATGATTCCACACAAAATCTCATATATATATATATATACATATAAATGTCATGTACATGTATCACACAAGTGTGTCAAAATGTTGTGACTATATTTTTATATGTCTATACATCAAAAATAATGTTGTACATCAAAACAATATGATCTAGTATATAAAAATTTGGCATGCAAAATGGGCCTCTATCCCTTAGGTGCATGGCTCCCTGAGCCCTATGGTTTTGGAAATGATGGTGGAGGTGGGTATTGAATGGATGCAAGTGAATGCAACTGATGAGACTACAACATAGACATGCTTCATTCCCATAGTCCTTATACCTCTCCTATTAGCTCATTTACCTCATCCTATAGCCTAGTCACTCGCTCATGAGCCTGTCACAAATTCTCCTAAAGCTGTTGCACCTAGGGATCAACAGCTAGCCTCACTACCTATGACTACCTACTGAGGTCATCAAGCTAGCTCTACAAGTTTTCACATACCACTATGGTACTCTATGCCTATGTCACTACTCGATCTCACTCAGCTAGTGTGGTGTGAAGCTCTACCAAGTGTTGATCTTGTTGCTCGATCATCATGGTAAGGTCTCCAACCATTTGAACAGTCTCCATGTGTGCCTCCTTGTAAGTGGACCTTAGCGATGCTATAGGCTCAAAAAGGTGGGAATGTAACCTTGTTGAAGCTAGTTTGTAAGTTTCTAGGATACTCCCCTAGATAAGCACAACTAGGGCCACCTCGGCAATGCATCACCCAATAAAGGTGATCCACTCCTATGTGTCAACTACAACCATCGAGAAATTATATGCTATCAATTCCAAATCATATCAAAACATATGTATATATATATGAGATCAACCAAAGTAAAAAGCACTAAAATAAAATAACATGCATCACATCAGTACTAAGGTCCTTGGTTTGTTAGTGTGGATCAAGTGGGGATGCAACACTAGGTCCTATTGTTGCCACTGTAGGAAGGATGATTCCCTACCCCAAAGGTAGCTCCAATGAGATAGGGACCACCTGTGGACATGATGACACCCTCTACCACCATCTTTACCTCTTTATCACTCCACCCGTCACTACCTCACCCTCCTCGCCGTCACCGTTGTTGTGATCCTCACCTCCCAACCCCTATGCACCAGTATGGACCATAGGGGTGTCCACCTGGAAAATTGAATCCAAACCAATTGTCGCCCACCATTGCACAAAACTATGGGTGATGTTGATATTGTTAGTATATAAAGCTAGAGGTTGGTCATCATTATCTGACCCAACATCGCTAATCATGACATTTTCTAGGGTTAAACAAGGATGATCTCCCACTCGTGTGGCACTCCTTATTGACCGAACATACATGTGGTAGGTTCTAGAGGGATGGTGTGCACTTTCCCTAACTGTCAAGCAACTCAATGTCAGTAATTTAGGGGACGAAAATGTGATCTGATCGCTCTGCCAAGAGCTGATCATGCTACATCTATTACAGATGCCTCCTATCAGTGGGCTAGATCCCCATCCTCCTATAAGGACATCATCTAATGCCATGTCCTCACAAAGAATCAAATCACAATCTCCAAAAATCAAGCTTGTTGTATCTCCAGTCATGCACTAATGGGTACACATGGTCCATGGGTATACTAGGTACAATACTCTAGGGAAACCCAAATGGATGTGTGCACCTGATATGCGCAAACACCCACATATTTAGGAGTGTGCAGGCTATGAGGCTATAATACTCATAATACACATAGCACCCAAGGTCGTGGTATAGGTGAGCCAACATGCTCTGACCCTAGGTGAAGACAATCCCCTACTCCATCACTCGAATATAATGAATGAGGCCCCTATGCGTAACATGCCCAACTAGATTTTCCTCAATAAATTAAGAATTGACATTATGAATATAAAACTTATGACATAAATCCCATAGCTATTTCCATTTAGTAATTCCATGTCCATAAATAAATAAAATAAATTTGAATATATATTCATTTCCAAATGCCAATAGTCAATTTACAAGTTTGACTTGGCACTTAAATTCTTCCAATTCAATACATCAAATACATCAATTACAACAATTTCATCAATTACATCAATGATACAAATACATAAATAGAATTTTGATATGATTCCTTTTTGATAGTTTTCCTCCATTAGTGGACAAGAACATGGTTGAGGTACTTTTCCACCCAACCACGAAGCAATGCTTCCTTAGAATTCTTCAGTCAGTTGAAGAATACCTGACCCTACATGGAACACTTAGAAGAGATACAGTTTGCAAGGTGGAATTTGTACGTGCTTAACTACATGCATTTCTATCTACTATTAGAATATGCAAGTTCTATGTTAGGTAAATAAAAATATAAAACAGAGAGAGGATAAATATATTAACAGTCTATTTTGTAAATAAAATGATTGTAAATATTGGCCAAGCTCATGTTGCATAAAATGCAACTCTAGTTAGATTTGGAAAAGAAAATCGACAATCTGGCACCCATTCCCAGAAGAAAATCTCATCATATCAAAGGGGTATCCCTCCCTTTTAGACCATATATTAGCATCATATTCTAGTGTGCTACAATCTACCATTGAATTCTTGTATCATTCCATTTCAATTTATTGTCAACAAATATTCTATTTGAATCTGGTATAACCATTCATCTATTCATCATACATCTATCTGTCTATTAAGACTCGTATTGCAATTCAACATTGTTCCATTTCTACAGCTCTTTCCTTTGTAAACAAATTTTAACAATCTTAATCAATGAGTAATTCAAGATGAATCAAAAGGTATATTGTGTGTATGTGCATGTGCATAAATGAAACATTTATGCATGTACACATATATGCTTGGAAATAAAAATAGTTGGAATATGTGTATACATTTTGAATAATAAAAGAAAATATTCCTTAAAAATAAATAAGTAAATAAAAAAAATGTATAAAGGCATCGAATTAATAAAATATCAAATCCATGGCTTTTGAGGAGGTAAACCAATTCTTATGCTCCTCTATGAGCATCAATGGGACAGAGGCACATTTCTTAAACAAAGAATCAACTAAAGGGTTGTGAATCCATTGGGCAGAGATCCTCAGTAGGGAGTAACAACCCCTTCATAGGCTGATAGCCTATGAGGTTGGCCCCAGACCTTTACTCTCTCCTTCCATGGTTGATGTATGGAAACATACCAAGGTAGTCAAATGCATGGAATTTAAAGTTGGACCCAATTAAACTCATCCCAAAATGTTGTGTCCTTCTCTCATGCCCAAAAATGTTCATATAGTATCTCCTCTATGCCATTTTAGCTTAAGCTAGCCGCCGCCCCTTCCCATCTCTGTTAAGCTTCAGGAAGTGAAGATAGAAGGAAAAATTTAGGGTTGAGAGATGTGGAGTACTGCATAGAAATTAGAGAAAAATAAGATTAAAATTTCTTGTGCCGCATTTGGATAGAGGTAAGCAAGTAATTACAACTATTGGAAACTTTTCCCATAAATATCAAATAAAAAATATTTATTTTTTGAGGCCAATTGGAAAGTGTGAGGGGTCAATGGAGTTTAGAGCTAGTGTGGTGCTTGAGGATAAGAATAGAGGAGGACCTACGAGCAAATATGTGTGTGGTTACGCCTACTTTTAGCCATGGAAAAATAATGATCACTTTTTGTATGTTTTATTTTCATTTTTATGCATGCCTTTAAATATATCATTGTTTAAAGTAAGTTGTCAATATCGATGCTTCCAGCTAACCCTCCACTTTTTTGAGTATCATGCTCTATAACAAAAAAAGAAACATATTACCTGACTTGGATGTAGCAAAATTATATTATAAACCATGTTGCACATAGCAATCCAATCGAATTGACAGAATAAAGGAATTAAACGAAAATAATAAATGAAAACAAAGTCAAAGTGTAGCCACTTGGTATGGGCCCCATCCCCCTTAAAAATGGAAGGAAAGAAAAATAGGTAAAATTGTATCTTTTAGGTAATTACGTAATTAGGGGAGAAGACCCAGTATCCGCCAGGGCTAACTTCATGCAACTATAGAATTCAAACCATATGTCGAATCGGGAAAAGAAATTATGGGTTTTTTTCGCACATGAGTTAAGATCTTATAACTAAGGTTTTGGCTTCTGGGCAATTTGGTAGAGTGCAGTAGCGTCCTATATGCGCGTAGGGGTCAAAAAAACACCTTTTAGAGGTGTCGTTCGCTTGCCGTCACCTAATGTCCCAGTACCCACTAACTATAACCACCAATTTTTTTGAAAAAAACACCTAAATGTCACTTTTAACATCTAATTAAAACTCTTTTATCATTCAAATCCATTAAAAAGTCAATGGGTCTAATTCACATTAGCACCTTATAAAATTATTTTGGCGCCATTAAAAATCACTCCTACATATTAATCTCCTTACTAAAGCACCGGACACCAAACAAATTACACCCCAATTAATCTTCATTTGGGGTTTGATTGATGCATATGACTAATGTTTTTTTGTGGGTATCCCATCTTGTTCATTCATTTTACCGCGTGCTCTGTTTGGAAGCTTCTCGGCAATGGAAGTGAATACAGATGGCGATGGCTCTCCACGGCTCCGACTCGTGCGCACGGCTTCAAGTAACATCAAACATCGTTCTCCTTTGAATATGCAAACAATGGTACTGGTTAATCATTTTCTTCTGCATCTTTCATGACCCATGAAGGGTTTATTCGATGATTGAAAAATTATTATTGCTTATCTATGAAATAAATCATTCCTCTTACATGCCTTTTCGCCATGTGTCATTTTATTTTGTTAGGTCATGGTACTAGCGTTTTACACACGAGTTTTTTTTGGGGTTAAATGATTTCCTCTCCTCATTTTACCGCGTGCTCACAACCTGGTAAAGTCGATTGTATCATGATTTTATCTGTAGAAATGATGATGAATTTCATGGGTTTGACCACATGTCTGCAAAAAAATATTTTTTGTTCTGCATCAACCTTTTTATAAAAAAACCCATGTGAATATGGGCATAAATCGGCAAGCCCATTTAGTATAGGCCATTTTTGTGAAAACCCTTGCTTTGTTTTTCCAAATATGAGTTTTTTTGTGGTTAAATGATTAAATACGACCTGGTAAAGTTGATTGTCTCATGACTTTGTCTCTATAAGTGATCAAGAATTTTGTGGGTTTGAACACGTCTGCAAAATAATATTTTTTGGTCTACTTTGACTTTTTTATAAAAAACCCATGTCACTTTGGGCATAAATCAGCAAACCCATTTAAAATAAATATGTATTTGTGAAACCCTTGCTTGGTTTTTTCCAAATTCATGTGCTTAAGTAATTAATCTCATGAAACACTTGCCTAGAATATTTTGCATCTATCTGAAAACGCACTTATGTATTCCTGCAAGTGAGGAATTATTATTATGAAACCCTTGGTTAATTTCTTGTGCACATTTCTAAAAACCCAAGTATGTATGTACGTATTTACATACATACATATGTATGTATGTATGTACATACATACATATATATGTATGTATGTATGTATGTACGTATATACATATATATGTATGTATGTATGTATGTATGTATGTATGTATTGAAAGCAACGACAAGCATCCTCTGCACATTCCTCTAATATCCCAAGTCTCAGGTAGGTACTTATGGTTATTTTCATTTATGCAGTGTCTTCTTACTTTATACATTCTAGCATTTGTTTATATTTTTCTACTTTCCATTGCACATACAGCAGGCTAGCATACATATATTTGTCATTTTACATTTTGTGTCTCTTGTTCATTCAAAGATGTAATGCCCTCGCCACTCAACCCTCCTAGAGGAAGTTGCCAGACCACTACTTAAACGTACCAATTTATTTTTTTTTGTTTAAGTACAATAACATGCAAGGTGAATACATATTGCCAACAACCTCTAAGGCCACGAGACAAAGATTACTTATAAACCCAACAACAAATAACATTAACATAAACCGAAACATTAATCACTTAAGGAAATGAAACAACATACATTCCATTCAAGATAAATTACAACAAGGATAAATAATTACCTCAAGATTCCAATTTAACATTTAACAATAAGGTTACATCACTCATTCCCCGAATGAGGTAAATCCAATAATCAAGATTACAATTACAAATTCCGCCTCGATACAAATGAGGGGTAACTAAAGTACAATAAGAACTAAAAGAACAAGGCAAGAGAAGCCACTGATTCCCACGAGCTCTCCAGCTGGAAATCACGAACTCACGAACATGAAGAAGAACCAACGGAAAAGAAATGCACGCCTCCCGACCACGTGGAACCCAAAGGCCCCACTCCCTCCGTGCTAGGAGATAGTAACAAGGATTTCCTAGACAAGACCATGCACCTCTAGACACAAGATAACACATACACTGAACTGAAACAAGGACAAAACCCACATCACTTAACACAATGGTTACTATGCTTCCAGAGTACAAAATCGAGTACCTTCACTGTACAAAAATAAACTCACGGTACAACACCATACCAACTACTGTCATAGGAGGAGCGTCATAGCAGCTGCATGGGATCTCCTGGAAAGTCTTCCTAGGTCCCGGCCCCCTCTCTAGGGATATCCTGGAAACCTCAACCGACTCCCGGCCCCACATGCACACCAGAGCGGAATCGATTATCTCTCGTAAAGACGAGATAACGATCTTGCCATTCCAGGCCTTCCCGACTCATCTCAAGTCTCGTACAAGCCCTTGAGCCAATGAGCGAGGCTAAATTATCTTATTAGTGTTCAAAGCTACTCTCTCCCTAGTAAGTTAATTTAATTTTCACTTAATTAACTGACTCTCACACGAGTTATCCTGGAACCACTTTGGGCCCGGCGCTCATTTGAAAGCCACTCCCCTATCGACAACACAAAACTCAACCACATGCCAAGGGTAGACAATGCACTAACATTTATCACAAATAACCAAACACCTCAACAGGCATCACATCACTACGGATGTCCAAAACTGAAACCAAAACGTGCACTACCCAAGGCTAACACAAGGTTGACTAACATAACAACAACCCACAAAACAACTGAAACTCGATTGAACCATGAATCACAAGGTCACACAACCCGTTCAAAGAACCAGGTAACCACTTGAGCTTAACTCACACATAATCCAAGGTAGCCAAAGCCAAACATAAGAGACATAGCATCATCTCAAGAAACACGGCTGGAAGACTTACATGACCAACAAGAAACGACTTAAAGT
This sequence comes from Sequoia sempervirens, assembly GCA_007258455.2. NCBI lineage: Eukaryota > Viridiplantae > Streptophyta > Pinopsida > Cupressales > Cupressaceae > Sequoia > Sequoia sempervirens. The sequence goes on along the minus strand of VDFB02031325.1, from coordinate 13,839 downwards.
CAACAATCATAAAAAAATCACGAATAACCACTCTTAACAATAAATGAACCCATATCAGGAAGATTCACAAAGCATTCACTCTCATTTCACAACCTCGAAAGCATACAATTAAACATTGAAAACATTTCAGACACATAGGTAAGCCAATGTTCAGATTTCTCAAATCCATTCAAACACAGATTTCATGACTTGCATTGATCTAGTCAATTGATCTCATTTCTAATCACGACATTGGAACACATAAAGAACAGATCATTTACTCTAAATTTCGTACCATATTCATAATCAACACTTTATTGATGCAGCTGCTAGTTAAAATTTAAATCCACCGTTCTCCCTAAGTTTCACTAACATAATCAAACTCAAGGTATTTAATAAATAACATTTCAATTAAATCACTTAATCCATTTTGTAACATAGGTTACTCCATCAACTAAAATCAATATTCAAATAAAAAATAAGATTTTCTAAACTCCACTCTTGCCGCTAAGGCACGACGATAATCGTCTTAAGACATTTGGACTATGATACCCCTAACGCATCTAATTAGAATAAACCACCACTGCGAAATCCATACAGTTAAATATAAAAGCATAATGACAGGTCGAATACAACAAATATTCAAGTTTGAATATACCTTCATATACAATTATATTTGATTTAACAACTACTATTTTAACAAGTAATTTAAAACCCTCAATATTTAAAAATATATCAAATAACTTATATCATTCAATTAAACATTTCTAAAAAAACCTTATGATTTAACAAATAGAATTAAAATATATTTTAATCTTAAACCAGATTTCATTTAATTAAATAACTGAATATTAAATACATTATATTTTATATAATATATAATATTAAATATTATAAATATTATATAAAAATATAATATAAAATAATATTTATAAAAACCTAAACGAAATAAAAAGAACTTTTCAAAAAAAATTTAGAAAGGACAAAGGGCGCCGGGTCTGGCTGTATATCGCTCGCCCCGCCGCTGGTCGTAGTAATATCAGCCAAATTTCATGGCGGTGGTGGTCAGAATTGATTACTTCACTTCGCCAAGTGTATAGTTTACTAGAACCATTATTGATAAATTTCTCTCATTGGCGGGTGGCTGGGTCAGTAGGTAAACACGTCAATCTCTCCTCGCTTCTACGGCCGGGCGGGCGGGCGGCAGGGCTGGCCTCCCAACCACCAAAACAAAAAATAAATTTACTATTTTAATCTCGCTACCGCACCGGTGATTAACAACTTTTTTAAAAGATTTTTACCAGAAATATAAAATTTCTTAAAAACACAAATATATGAATATATATATTTGTGGGTATTTTCATATACCAACATATGCGGTTGTATTCACAATACCCATACCCCAAAATTTGATTTCATACTCAAATTGAAACAATAATCCAAACCCCCAATTCAAAATAAAACTTATTTCAAAATAAGCAAATGGGTTTTCAAAACTAGATTAAACATTGAATTTTCTTGGGTTTCCTTTCCATAACTTGGTTTAAACTTCATGTTTGATTTCAATTCCAACACTCTCTACCATTTACCAAATTTAAGAGTTTTACCATGAGTTTCCATTGAATCTATCACTATGTTTTCAATCATCCAAATGAGCAAAAGAGATGAGGAAGAATTGATGGAACCTTGTGTTTCCTCCCAAAATAGCAAGCTTTACCCATGGAGATCTTCAAGCACCCTTTCAACTCCACCATTTTTGCCTCCTCCAAGCTTCTCCACCAAAACATTCAAAACCAAGAATCCATGGAGAAATGAAAGAAAACCCTAAAACAAAATATATCATTTTTCTCCAACTCCCCAAATTCACATTCAAATTCAAATTCTAATTAAATTCAAATTCTAATTAAAATTGAACTCAAATTCAAATCAACATTTCATTCCAATTTCAAATTTCAAACACAAATATCTTTTCCAAAAAAAGTCAACTAATTCAGAAAATATCCTTTTTTACCCCAAAGTCTTTGCATAAGAAATATTTGAATTTTTAATAACTTTAAACAATTTTCTAATTCCAAATTGAATTCCAAACATTTTAACATTTTCTTTCAACAAAAGCATTTAAAACTTTTAGCACTTTTAATTCAAAAGGGATAATTTAATTAATTCACACAATTAATTCAAATTATCAATAAAATAAGTCTAATTCAAAATTAGATTATTTTATTAATTCAATTAAATTAATTAACTAAACACTAATTTTCCAACATATCAATAAGACAAAACATTCATCATTTCTAATTCCAAAAGCTATTTAATCACTTATAGCTTGCAACTAAACACATTTAATCATTAATCAAACTACGCAAGTCCTTTCATAAACTTAAACTTGAAATTAAATAAACACTCGAGGGGAACCGACCAGGTTAAAAAAACTGGCCCTGACGACAAACCAACAACACGCTACGACTAGGGTGACGACCTGGTTCGGAAAACCTAGCTACTATCTCCCAAATAATTTCCGTTGGTCAATGGACACGCTCAAACCTGGAAACCAGGTGGAGTCGATGTCATGTACCTGCCAACCTGCAACCAAGAGCATGTCGAATGTGCATATATACATAATATGATCAGACACACCGTGAAGAGGAAATCTCAGAATCATAGGGCACTCACAAGCGAGTGATACAACCCCGTCCCCTTCACCAATACAATATCACTAACTGACAAAGCTAACATTATTAACATAATCAAAGCATAAAGCATCATTAATTCACATGTTAACATGATCGAAGCATAACATAGGAAAACATTGCCTGATTAACAGAGAACAAAAAGGAGGGGTAATAATGAAATTGATGTATATGTGTGTATCCTTTGCCTATCCTTTGAAAATGGAAACAATGGTACTAGTTGATCATTTACTTCTACATCTTATTGAATTTGTAAATGAATGTGTATAATGATATATAACACAACTTATTGAATTTGCAAATGAATTTGTACAATGTTATATATATAACATTGTACACATTCATTTACAAATTCAGTAAGCTGTGTGTTTGAATTTGTAAATGAATGTGTGCAATGTTTTATATATAACATTCTACGCATTCCTTTGAATAGATTCAATACGCTATGTTTTTGAATTTGTAAATGAATGTGTACAATGTATTATACATTCATTTACAAATTATGTGTTTGTTCTCTCTTCTTCATTGAGCAGATTGATATCTATGTCTGTATCCTTTAACTATCCTTTCAAAATGCAAACAATAGTACTGGCTAATCATTTTCTTCTGCATCTTTCACGACCCATGAAGGGTTTATTCGATGATTGAAAAATTATTACTATTTTTTTATGAAATAAATCATTCCTATTACACTCCTTTTCACCATGTGTTGTTTGTTTTTGTTGGGTCATGGTGTTGGTTTCTTTTTCCCACATTGTATTTATGTATGTATGTATGTATGTATGCACATACATACATATATATATATATATATATATACAGATGCACACACACATATATATATGTATGTATGTATGTATGTATGTATGTATGTATGTATGTATGTACCTTCCAAAGAGAGTGTGCGGTAAAATGAGTAAACAGAATGGGATACCCACAAAAAAAAATTAGTCATATACATCAATCGGACCCCAAATGAAGATTAATTGGGGTGTAATGTGTTTGGTGTTAGGTGCTTTAGTAAGGAGATTAATATGTAGGAGTGATTTTTAATGGGTGCCAAAATTATTTTATAAGGTGCTAACGTGAATTAGACCCATTGACTTTTGAGCAGATTTGAATGATAAAATAGTTTTAATTAAATGTTAATAGTGACACATTTAGGTGTTTTTTCTGCTTGGCAATGTATATTACTGATTTTCTGCAATGTATATGTATGTATATGTTTATATGTATGCTTATGTTTCTATGAATGTTTGCATGTATGCTTATGTTTGTATGACTGTATGCATGCATGCAAACCTACAAAAAATCACAGATATATAAGGCTCCCCAAATAAACATCGAATCCAAATATAGTGCAGAATTCAGTCATATCATCTCTAAAAACCTACGTAAGTGGCAGCTACAAATTCAAATTCTATAACAAATTCATATTTGAAACACAACAATCAAATTGAATGCATTCAATTGTCAGATTCAAATTTCTAAATAAGAGGGACAGCAACCAGCGGCATTCACAATTATTCTCCTCTACTAATATCCTCTCCATGCTACAGACCATTGAATGGCATTCCTTGCACATTCCTCATATATCCAAGCTTGATGAGAAACAATGATTATAAGTTGATTAAATCTTGGTATACAATTCTATTAACATTTATATGTTTTTACATATATTTATCTATTCCATATGGATTTTTTAATATGTTGAACTTGATTAATTATGTGTTGTTGTACATGCATTATTTCAAAGGTCATATGATGTTTGTATGTTACTAGCCTCAGTTGTGACTACCCGTGGTTGTAAATCTTTTCTTGCAGGCATGGGAGAACAAGGAGAGGTGGTGCAACAATGTTCATGGTTGGTAGTTTGGTAATTGTGTTTGTCAACACACCAAATAATTAAGGATTTTTAGTTCAAATGGCTCTAAGTTTCAATTATTCTTGTATATTTTTGACTAACTAGTATATCTTTTTATTTATTTCAATAACTATTGTCCATGTTTTTTTGTTGTATTATATTTGTTTGTTGTGGCAAGCATGTCAAATGGCTAGGAGGTTGTAAAGAGCATGTCAAATTGTAAGATTACATTTCAGGTAAAGTCTTTCAAGATTTTACTTTGGCTGTGACCCGGTAGACATTGTGTTCAGTTATAATGTTCATTTTTATTATTCATTGTAAACTTACATTTACAATTTACAATTAGATTGATTTAAAAGTGTATGTGTTCAAAAATTTATAATTTCAAATAGATTAATTTATACTTAGTTGTGTATACATATATATGTATGTATGTATGTATGTATATACATACATACATATATATATATAAATATATATATATATATATGTATGCATGTATATATATATATAAATATATATATATATATATATGTATGTATGTATGTATGTATGCATGTATACACAACTAGGGAGGTTGTAAAGAGCATGTCAATTTGCATGATGACATTTTAGGTCAAGTCTTCAAGAGTTTACTTTGGTTGTGACCTGGTAGACATTGTGTTCATTTATGATGTTCTTTTTTCTTATGATGTTCATTCATGAACCTGAACAATGGGATTTGATTTATGATGGGATTTACTTATTCATTGTAAACATACAATTTAGAATTAGATTGATTTCCACTTACACTTACAGTTACAATTTATGGATATGCTACATATAGATGTATAGTTTGTTGGCGTAACAACTAACACCTCTGGAGTAAGAGTTGCTACGAACAGCCTATGTACACTACGCAATGAGTGCTCTTCGAATTAGGAGGGGAAGCTCCCTCGTTGTGCTTTACAAAAATACCTGCAAAGGGAAATAAACTAAACTAATTCCTGTCTTTTTGTTTCAGCTGTAGAGGTACAAGGCTTTCTTGAAAACTAATACGTTGCAGCTGAGTTTTCTCTGGTTTCGCAGATTCACTAACTACAACTAAACTTAATAACTTAAATTCTATCCAGTTTCCTCAAGAAAATCAGAGCATGAGGAAACGGAGCAAGGTTATGACTATCATACGATAAACACATTCAGATTCTCTACTTGAAGGCAAGGTGGCACAACTATCATCTCAATCTGAACAAGTCTATTGGCACAAAACAGATTTAAGAATTTACCATAACAATCTTGTGAAACCCTATGTGGCATAACACTTAATCATAACAACAAAGACTTGCAAAACAGATTTATCATCAAAATCTTATGAAACCCTGTGTGGCATAACACTTGATCGTAATGATAAAAGATTCACGAAACAGATTTATCTAAACTATGGGAAGATTTACCATGACAACTCTATGAAACCCTGTGTGGCATAACACTCGGCCAGCATAGTAAAGACTTCACAAATGGTTTTATCATCACAATCTTACGAAACCCTATGTGGCATAACGTTTGATCATAACAATAAAAGATGCACAAGACAGATTTATCTAAACTATGGAAAGAATTCACTATCACAATCGCATGAAACCCTATGTTCCAGAATTTCTTCGAAAATTTCTTCTGTCAGAAGCTATTTTTAGCTTTGTCCAGAGGTTTTCAGAAAGTTCTCCAAGTATATTTGACTTTACAGTCAAAAGTCATCATTTTCAAAATGCAGTTCAATCTCATTGATTACAAGGTGAAATCAGTCCTTACACATAATTTCATCAAAATGTCAGATACAGACCTGAATCATGTTTATCCAGTGGTCAATTTGAGCAGTTTGGAGAATGTTAGCAGCAATTCGATGAAGAATCTTGAGAGTTCTGGGTTGCTGGCAGCGGCATCCATTCCTGTTTCTATCTTCGATCTTGAGTTTGTACTTGCTTGCATTAAGCATTATGACTCGTCTTCACGATAGATCAGATCGGTTGATGGAAGAGTGGTTTGCAGTCTCAAGCCGAAGGATATAGAGAAATGTTTTGCTATTCCTCCTCGTTCAGATAACTTTACTGTTGTTCTTGAAGCTTGTGAGAAGATATGGGATGCTGATCATCAACGTTCACAGAGAAAAGTTGCTCAGAAATGGTTAACAATTCAGAAGACTAATTTGCCTAAAAAGGTTGGTCGTGGAGAATTTAAAGAGGAAGTTGCTGTTTTGATAACCTTACTCAATCGAGTTACCGGTCAATCAGATGCTAATACTTTCCGTCCATGGATGTTCTACCTGATTACCAGGATCCTTGATGGTACAGAGCGTTTTGATTGGGCTATGTTGATTAGTGATTGCTTACATCAGCAAATTACTAACTTTCTCAAGTACCACGAGTTCCATATGATATCCTATTTGGTCTACTTGGTTGCATTTCAAGGTAGCTACAGACTTCTTAAAACCAATGGTACTCTCGGTGTTCAGCGTATTCATGAGTATTATCCACAGCTAGAGTTTTCTCAGTCTGAGCAGGACTTCCGGGTAGTAAATGATCACTTTTCCATGAGAACCGTGAGAGATCTTGATGATGAGATGCACATTCATATTTCAGCCGAGGCCAAATCAGCAATGGAGACTTGGGCAGATTGGTTCATACAGTTTCCTACTTTTACATACATCCGAGTTTATGGTTATGTTGGAGAGCCTCTGATGTTGCCAAGATATCCGTCAGACAGGATTGTCTTTATGGAATTCCTCAGGCAAATGCAGCATGTTCACTTCTTTCTTCGTAGTCGTCATAAGGCTGCGGCAAATTTTCCATTCTCATTGGGAATTTTCACATGTGATGCTGCGACAGATGCCAGGCATATGTCTACCGAGATTGAAAGGTTCAAACTCCAGCCTTATACTGAGAGGCGTTCCTATGATCCTCTTGGACATTATGCAAATCGGTTAGAACGAGGGATTGCACATGCGCCAGCACTTGAAGACTATTGGGCAAATTGTGAAGATGAATTCGAGGTTCGTCGTCGTCACTATTGTAGACTCACTATTAGTCAGCTCTCTGATTACCTATCAGAATATGTTGATGGTCTATCTGATGATGATGGAGAAGTTCTTCTCAATTCTTATGTTAAGGATCAAGTTGCTCGGCAGCCACTTCGCTCACCTGATTGGTATGCCAAGGAGAATACTTCTATCGAAGAGGTTTCCAGATCAGTTATCAAGACTAGCAAGTTATTCTTGGAGAGCAAACGGACACGGAAGTCAGTTCCTGTAGTAGAGCCGCCAAAGGATGTTTCTTCGTTGCCTTCTACTTCTAGAGCAAGACCCAGAGTCAAGGCCATTATTATACCTCCTGAAGGGGTTAGACTCAGTGGAAACACGGGGAAAAAGGCTACTGGTAAGAGAAAGGTAACAAATTCGGAACATGCCCTCTATGTGCTCTAGTAGAGATGTACCATTCAGGCCGGCTCACGCCACTTCCTAGTTCGCTTCTAAATGTTTCATTGACATAGATTCCCCGCGCCCCATTACCAATTAAGCCGATCTGGCATACCCTGGGAATCACCACAAAGCTGATACATTGCATGCCTCCCATGTGAATTGAGAATATTGTTCAGTCTTGTTGGCTCGAGAAGTCTTTAGGGAGACAGAGGCGTGAACCATCGTACAACCTGGATTTATCTGAGTTCGGTGAACCTTATCAGAGAAGGTCAAACAAGAAGATAAAGAAACAGGTGCACATTGAAAAGACTCCTGAGTCCGAGATTGTTATTGAAGTTGCCGTTCCTCCAGAGGGTAAAAGTTTAAATGAAGTCGAGGTTGGTGATTTTACATTTACTAAGGCTAATCTTGGCAGGACTACACGAGAGACAGATGTATCTCTTCTTAAGATTGTTACCAATAATCTTGAAGAGCGTATCACCAAAGATGGAGAAGATAAGGCATTACTTAAAGCTGAAATTGGTCAACTTCGTCAATACATTTCTAATCTTGTTCATGGGAATCCGAGTAGAGCATCTGTTCTTCCTCAGAGTACACCTGCAGAACAACAAAAATTGGATCAGTTGGTTAGTCATGGCAGACTTTTAGACAACTGGATTGATAATTTAGTTGCTGCTGGTAAAACTCTTCTTGCAGATCTATATCAGTTAAGAAGTGATGCGCATAAACTCCGTCAGGGTATTCAGTTGTTGGAGATTGCAGTTGCAGAGAATTTGGCAAAGGATCGGGTTCTGGTATCTCAGTTATCAGTTGCATATGATGTTTTGGAGGTGGTGGAGGATCAAGAAAAAGTTTTTACTTGGAGAGAGCAGCACCTTCTCAGAACAGAAATATGTGAGAAGATTTCTACCAAATTGTTTTCACTCAAGGATGATGTGATTGGAGTACTTGCATTGGTCAGTGGCTTCGTTGTTCAGATTCCATGTCATTATCTTCTCGAAGATGGCGCGTATGTTGAGTTGGATAAAGTTCAAACAGAGTTCGAGAAGCTGATTTGTGACAGCTTAGAAGGTGAACCTATGGCGCCCAAGTTAGAGAATGTTTCAGTGATTGCAGCCAGTTTGAGAAAAGCGACTGAAGAATGTAAAGATGGCATGCACATGATTTCAGAAAGTGGCAGAGAACTAAAGAAACAGACTGTTATTTTTAGCAGTGTCAAAGTGCCAGATGACAAAGAGATCGATGAGTTCTTGGTCGAAGTGTTAGACCGAGATGACATGGAGTGATCTACCAGTTGGAACCTGCAGTTAATTTCGAGGGTTGAGTCATGAGCAGCAGTTAACTCGACTTTCAGTCTTGAGTTTACTTGTTGACTTAACACATGCTTATCTCATCCTTGGAATTATCAACACAGGAGTTAGGGTTAGGGTTTCCAGTTAACTGAAGGTAGTGTCCAGTTAACTTTGCTTTAAATAAGGACGTGCATGCTTGCACATTGTCCAATTAGGTTATTTGTATCAGTTAAATTGAGGGTAGTTGCCCAGTTAACTGTATAGTTTACTTCATTAGGGTTAGGCACATAACTTGCATGCATTGCAAGAACTGTAGTGAACTCAAGGTGATTTTAGGGTTACCTACACCTTGATGTATATAAATAAGAGCTTTTGCTCATTTGTAATTAACTCTTGTTTGAGAGAGAAATATATGTTGCGCCTACCTTGCCCTCAATATTGCTCTTTTGGTATTTGTTCATGCGTCTTTGCTATTACAATTAATTGTTATGCCACGTAGGGTTTCATGCGATTGTGATAGTGAATTCTTTCCATAGTTTAGATAAATCTGTCTTGTGCATCTTTTATTGTTATGATCAAACGTTATGCCACATAGGGTTTCGTAAGATTGTGATGATAAAACCGTTTGTGAAGTCTTTACTATGCTGGTCGAGTGTTATGCCACACAGGGTTTCATAGAGTTGTCATGGTAAATCTTCCCATAGTTTAGATAAATCTGTTTCGTGAATCTTTTATCATTACGATCAAGTGTTATGCCGCACAGGGTTTCTTGAAAACTAATATGTTGCAGCTGAGTTTTCTCTGGTTTCGCAGATTCACTAACTACAACTAAACTTAATAACTTAAATTCTATCCAGTTTCCTCAAGAAAATCAGAGCATGAGGAAACGGAGCAAGGTTATGACTATCAGACGATAAACGCATTCAGATTCTCTACTTGAAGGCAAGGTGGCGCAACTATCATCTCAATCTGAACAAGTCTATTGGCACAAAACAGATTTAAGAATTTACCATAACAATCTTGTGAAACCCTATGTGGCATAACACTTAATCATAACAGCAAAGACTTGCAAAACAGATTTATCATCAAAATCTTATGAAACCCTGTGTGGCATAACACTTGATCGTAATGATAAAAGATTCACAAAACAGATTTATCTAAACTATGGGAAGATTTACCATGACAACTCTATGAAACCCTGTGTGGCATAACACTCGGCCAGCATAGTAAAGACTTCACAAACGGTTTTATCATCACAATCTTACGAAACCCTGTGTGGCATAACACTCGGCCAGCATAGTAAAGACTTCACAAATGGTTTTATCATCACAATCTTACGAAACCCTATGTGGCATAACGTTTGATCATAACAATAAAAGATGCACAAGACAGATTTATCTAAACTATGGAAAGAATTCACTATCACAATCGCATGAAACCCTATGTGGCATAACAATTAACTGTAATAGAAAAGACGCATGAACAGATACCAAAAGAGTAATATTGAGGGCAAGGTAGGCGCAGCATATATTTCTCTCTCCAGCAAAAGTTAATTACAAATGAGCAAAAGCTCTTATTTATATACATCAAGGCGTAGGTAACCCTAAAATAACCTTGAGTTCACTACAGTTCTTGCAATGCATGCAAGTTATGCACCTAACCCTAATGAAGTAAACTATACAGTTAACTGGGCAACTACCCTCAGTTTAACTAATACAAATAACCTAAATGGACCATGTGCAAGCATGCACGTCCTTATTTAAAGCAAAGTTAACTGGACACTACCTTCGCCAATCTGAAACCCTAACCCTAACTCCTCGTGTTGATAATTCCAAGGATGAGATACATGTGTTAAGTCGCCAGTAAACTTCCAAGATCAAAGTCGAAGCTAATCAGCCGGGCCATGACTCAACTCCTCAAATTAACTGGGTAGTTCCAATTGGTAGAGATCACTCCATGTCATCTCGGTCTAACACTTCGACCAAGAACTCATCGATCTCTTTGTCATCTGGCACTTTGACACTGCTAAAAATAACAGTCTGTTTCTTTAGTTCTCTGCCACTTTCTGAAATCATGTGCATGCCATCTTTACATTCTTCAGTCGCTTTTCTCAAACTGGCTGCAATCACTGAAACATTCTCTAACTTGGGCGCCATAGGTTCACCTTCAAGGCTGTCACAAATCAGCTTCTCGAACTCTGCTTGAACTTTATCCAACTCAACATACGTGCCATCTTCGAGAAGATAATGACACGGAATCTGAACAACGAAGCCACTGACCAATGCAAGTACTCCAATCACATCATCCTTGAGTGAAAACAATTTGGTAGAGATCTTCTCACATATTTCTGTTCTGAGAAGGTGCTGCTCTCTCCAAGTAAAAACTTTTTCTTGATCCTCGACCACCTCCAAAACATCATACGCAACTGATAACTGAGATACCAGAACCCGATCCTTTGCCAAATTCTCTGCAACTGCAATCTCCAACAACTGAATACCCTGACGGAGTTTATGCGCATCACTTCTCAACTGATATAGATCTGCAAGAAGAGTTTTACCAGCAGCAACTAAATTATCAATCCAGTTGTCTAAAGGCTGCCATGACTAACCAACTGATCCAATTTTTGTTGTTCTGTAGGTGAACTCCGAGGAAGAACAGGTGCTCTACTCGAATTGCCATGAACAAGATTAGAAATGTGTTGACGAAGTTGACCAATTTCAGCTTTAAGTAATGCCTTATCTTCTCCATCTTTGGTGATACGCTCTTCAAGATTATTGGTAACAATCTTAAGAAGAGATACATCTGTCTCTCGTGTAGTCCTGCCAAGATTAGCCTTAGTAAATGTAAAATCACCAACCTCGACTTCATCTAAGCTTTTACCTTCTGGAGGAACTACAACTTCAATAACAATCTCGGATTCAGGAGTCTTCTCAATGTGCACCTGTTTCTTTATCTTCTTGTTTGACCTTCTCTGATAAGGTTCACCGAACTCAGATAAATCAAGGTTGTATGATGGTTCACGCCTCTGTCTCCCTAAAGACTTCTCGAGCCAACAAGACTGAACAATATTCTCCATTCGCGGAGAGACTGTCCCTGATGTATCAACCTGTGGTGGTTCAGGTGTCTCCGATCCAGCTTGAATTGGTGTCTCAGGCTCAGAATCTATGTCAATGGTCTGCACGTGAGGCGAACTAGGAGGTGAAACGTGAGGCTCAGCCTGAATGACTGTCTCTACTAGAACCTCAGGAACATGTTCAATTTGTTTATGCTTTCTCTTACTAGTAGCCTTTTTCCCCGTGTTTCCACTAAGTCTAACCCCTTCAGGAGGTATAATAATAGCCTTGACTCTTGGTCTTGCTCTAGAAGTAGAAGGCAACGAAGAAACATCCTTTGGCGGCTCTGCTACAGGAACTGACTTCCGTGTCCGTTTGCTCTCCAAGAATAACTTGCTAGTCTTGATAACTGATCTGGAAACCTCTTCAATGGAAGTATTCTCCTTGGCATACCAATCAGGTGAGCGAAGTGGCTGCCGAGCAACTTGATCCTTAACATAAGAATTGAGAAGAACTTATCCATCATCATCGGATACACCATCAACATCTTCTGATAGGTAATCAGAGAGCTGACCAATAGTGAGTCTACAATAGTGACGACGACGAACCTCGAATTCATCTTCACAATTAGCCCAGAAGTCTTCAAGTGCTGGCGCATGTGCAATCCCTCATTCTAACCGATTTGCATAATGTCCAAGAGGATCATAGGAACGCCTCTCAGTATAAGGATTGAGTTTGAACCTTTCAATCTCAGTAGACATATGCCTGGCATCTGTCGCAGCATCACATGTGAAAATTCCCCATGAGAATGGAAAATTTGCCGCAGCCTTATGACGACTACAAAGAAAGAAGTGAACATGCTGCATTTGCCTGAGGAATTCCATAAAGACAATCCTGTCTGACGGATATCTTGGCAACATCAGAGGCTCTCCAACATAACCATAAACTCGGATGTATGGAAAAGTAGGAAACTGTATGAACCAATCTGCCCAAGTCTCCATTGCTGATTTGGCCTCGGCTGAAATACGAATGTGCATCTCATCATCAAGATCTCTCACGGTTCTCATGGAAAAGTGATCATTCACTGCTTGGAAGTTTTGCTCAGATTGAGAGAACTCCAGCTGTGGATAATACTCATGAATACGCTGAACACCGAGAGTACCATTGGTTTTAAGAAGTCTGTAGCTACCTTGAAATGCAACCAAGTAGAGCAAAACCCATGTTTTTGAATCACATTTTTTTGAGAATCCAGCTATCTGGGTTTGTTCAGAATTCAGTTGTGCATAAAACCCATGTTCCAGAATTTCTTCGAAAATTTCTTCTGTCAGAAGTTATTTTTAGCCTTGTCCAGAGTTTTTCAGAAAGTTCTCCAAGTATATTCGAATTTACAGTCAAAAGTCATCATTTTCAAAATGCAGTTCAATCTCATTGATTACAAGGTGAAATCAGTCCTTACACATAATTTCATCAAAACGTCAGATACAGACCTGAATCATGTTTATCCAGTGGT
>VDFB02031324.1:0-16227 GCA_007258455.2 Sequoia sempervirens | reverse complement strand
TTTTGCTCAAGATAAGATTAGGGTTGTGCATGTATTGCTTTTTTGCATGATTTCCTTTTTGAAGGCTTTTGTATTATTTGTAAAACAATTACTTTCAATAATCATTATTCTAGTTTTTTATTGCACATATTTTCTCTGAGGGTTTACATAACATCTCTTCTTTTTTGTTTTGAATATCTATTGCATGTGATAGGTGATTGCTTGCAGGTGATTCTTGGGGACTGTGAAGTTGGTTTTTCAACTTCTACAGAAGAAATGTTGGTCCAAAAAATGCATGAACTACAACAACAAATGGATAATGTGCAAACCGCTAGATCAAAGAAGACATGTAATATAGATGACATATGTCCTTACCCTTTTGATAAAAATATTATATATGTCACCTTTCCCTTCAAATCTTGAAATACTGAAATTTGATAAATATAAGGGGAAAGGGAGTTCGATAGACCATATCAGAGAATTTTCCATAGCTTGTCTAGATTTTTGACACAAGAAAACTTATTTGATGTGTATATTTCCATGTGGTATTAGTGGATAGGCTATGGAATGGTTTGCACATTTACCATCTGGCATAAAATCTTTGGAAGAGTTAGATGAAATATTTCATTTCCCACTTATCCTACAATATTGATCATGACATAGACATAGTAAGCTTATGCACAACTAAATAAGAAGAAGGATAATATTTCATATCCTTTTTACAAAGATGGAGAACCTTGGAAAGTTGATGTCCATGTGAGATACGTCAGAAATAGTCAGTACAAATATTTATTGATAATATAAATCTTGAATTAATATTCCAACTTTGAGTCCTTTGGCCTATCATATTTGATGAAGTTATTCAAAAGGGGGTTTTCCACTAAAAAGGATCTTGTAGCAAAAGGACTTGTGAAAATATTCAAAAGATCAAACAATAATCCAATCTCTTCTAATGAAAAATCCAAATCTTGGTCTCCAAACAAAAATGTGACAAATGATGGAGTTTTTGATGCTAAAAGGATAAAAAAATCTCATCCAATCCTTAATCTTAAAGAACCTCGTCCATCTCGAATGCAAAAAAATAATACTCATCCATCATCAATTACTTTACAATAGACTAATGTTATTCCACAAAATCCTCAACATGGTCCCCCTAGACCTAATTTTCCTTTGAAATAATAATTTACACCTCTAGGGGAACCAATAGAATCAATCCTAAAGAAACTCTTACAAACAATATTATTCAACTCCATGAGGCAAAACCTTGTATCCTCACCATTCCCATGGTACTGTAGGGTGTGTCACACTAACATCATGGGTCACATGCAAAAAGTTTACTAAGCACATTGTAGTTTATAGGGGGTGGCTACCTGATTCTGATTCTTGTAGTCTATAAAAATAATAAAACTCCCTGAGGCCAAACGTTATGATCTTGGCCCTAATAGACTAGCCTAGTGAAATGTCAATTTCTTGTGTGAATTCCATAGAAAAAAAGGTCATAAGACTTATTCTTTCTATAAAGTCAAGAATATCATCCAAAACCTTCTAGAATGAGGGTATATAGTGATTGATGATGCTATCAGAACCTAAAATATAGATCATATCGTATTCAAGGATCCTTTGCAAAACATGGTTAGGAACAAGCCTCCAACTCAAGATCAAACCCTAGTACAAATACAAATTATACAAATGTGGCTTATGAGTACACAATTAATAGTATTAGTAAAATGAATAAAAATGTCTCAACCATAACTATTAAAGGAAAAATCCCTGAGTGTGTCATGACTACCTATAGATCCAAGGTAGTTCTATAAGGAGAAACTTCTAGACCTCAACCGCTTAAACAATATAATATTTTGGACCATCTAGGGGAAACCCCTACCCAAATTTCTATTCTTGAGCTATTATGTA
The DNA here is from genome assembly GCA_007258455.2 of Sequoia sempervirens. NCBI lineage: Eukaryota > Viridiplantae > Streptophyta > Pinopsida > Cupressales > Cupressaceae > Sequoia > Sequoia sempervirens. Next base: position 14,337 of record VDFB02031324.1, on the reverse strand, counting down.
CATCACCTGCACATAGAGCTATCCTTGATAAAGCATTGAAAGAGTCATCTATTCCCACTAATCTAGATATCAATCAATTTTAGGCCACAATTGGGTATCTAACTACCATCCACCACATCACCTTCACTAGACATAATATCCCTTCTGATAGGCCTCATAATAATGATTCCCTCCATCTAGAATTTTTCATTGATAAACATAAAATTAGGAGAGTCTCGGTAGATGATAGAGCTTTCTTGAACATTTGTACCATGAAATTGGTAAATATATTGGTATTTTCTGAAGAAAGTATTGATGCCTCTAAGAGGATTGTAATAAAGGATTATGATGATGCAAAGCATTCCTCAAAGGGTGTCATTACCCTTCTTTTTAGATTTGTTTGATCAATAGAGAACACAATATTTTAGGTCTTGGCTATGGACCTTCCTTATAATCTACTCCTTGGTCATCCATGGATCCATGCCATGAAGGTCATTCCCTTTACTTATCACCAATGTCTCAAGTTCCCTTATAATGGAGTAGAGATTACCACATCAAGAGACACTAACCATTTTCAATACTACAACAACTTGAAGGGTATCCCTAAATGTCAAGTACCAATTAACAAAGAATCTTAACTTAATACCTCACATTATGTTGATCCCACATCGCGGACCAAATCTTCACTTCTTTCCATACCCATTTCTGAATATAAGGTCCAAATCCAAGATAAGGGATGTGATAAGTATACAATGCCAAATTCCTTTTGCATCGACAAGTTTCCTACCTCTTCCAAGTCTTATGGTAAACCAAATCTTATTCAAAAATATTCAAAGGTTACTATATAGTATCAACCTTCAACTACCTTTACTAAGTGGGGAGAACTGGATAATGAGTATGTTGGAGAGGATATTTCTACATAGCTATACCAAGATGAAGAAGACCAAGAGAAGGTTCAGTTGTCTATAGATCAATATGGTAAGGGTTTTCCATTTTGTAACATAGAGGATATGATGGCCATAGTGGCTTGGGAGCAAATAATCAAGGAATTGTATAGCCAATATAGCCTAAATGTATGCCTAGAAATAGAGGTCTTGGATATATACCACTAAAATTGAATTCTTCAAGTACTAAGTGGCTTGTAGTAAGTCAATTCCAAAGAATGTACAAATAGATGACCATGCCTGGATAGAAAAAATTTAGGATCCTAAAGATCCTTCAATATTTTCCTTATCTGGTCCATCCCAATCCTTTCATGTCCATGATAATCCTATGTTTGATCATGATATCTATGATAATCCACTTTTTTCTCATGATCCTATTGAGAAAATTCAATATCATCCCTTCCCTTATCATGATCCTTTTCCCCCACTCCATCTTCTAATCTATCATCCTTGTATTTCAACCATCTTGAGTTAGGGTATGCATCTCCTATTGCTAGATTTTCTAATCCTTCTTGCCAACTTGTTAAGGATGTGCAAGCCTCCTATGATATTAATGGTGCCAAAAAGGATAGTCACAAAGAATCCATTGGGTACATCACTAACCTTTTTCATGAACCACAAATTCTTACCACCTCATCCATCTCATCTGACTCATCTATCTAATCCACCTCATCCACATCTATGCACCTCATAGACATGGATCAACAAGTATCATCTCAAGAAAATAACAAGTCTATAAATCAAGAATCAAAAGTAAAGAGGCATTTTTTCAAATGGAGATCCAAAATCAAAAGAAAGGAAGCAAAGAAAGAAAGATCAAGAAAATTCATTTAGTCAAAATCAAAAATCTATTAGACAACTCGAAGATAAAAATAAAGTTAAAAATGAAAATAAGAAAAAGTTGATCTCCAATTATGCCTCTTCATCCAAAATAACTAGGGTCATTTGTCAAAGAAAAATATCAAAAAATGAGCTTGTTAATGTAAGGTCTCCATCTTCATCGTTTTCATGTAATCCATACAATATACCAAATTTACATATGTTCATAATACCATCATATCACTTCATCCCCCTTAGCGATGTTTTTCAATGGACCTTTGATGGTGACCCCTTCACGTGCTTTAACTCACTAGTTTCCCAAGCTCCTTTTCGTATGAAGCCTCACAACCCATGTAGTGTGTATGCTAGGAATCATACCATAGCTCCCTTCATATTTTGCATACATCATTCTCCATATCCATCCATATAATATCATTCATAACCTTCCATTTGGCATGGTCATCTAGATATTAAGGAGTGTCTACCATGATTGTAGCATCATCTAGCTTCTTCTCAAAACTACCAAAAAAAAAAATCATCTTGATGAAAACCTAGCAAACAAGCGTCTTGTGTGACATCAAAAAAATGGGTATGTGGATCATGATGGGCCAAAAAGTGGCAATATTATGGGTATGTGGTCGATTTACATTTTTTTACCCAAAATTGATGAAACAAAAAGGGTTTTAGAGGAGATTCTTAGCTTTCCACCAATATAAATTATTCTTTACTTTGAATTTAATAAGTAATTATTATTCATTTTCTATTTGAATTACGACTAAAGTCCGATTGATAGGCTGATTGAAAAACATCTATAGATTTCAAATGGTATCACATTTTTGAATCCAAAATATGCCACATTCTATGCTTAGATACTATACCATTAAAAAAAAGAGAAATTGAATTTCATGAAGTTTTGACCAAGTTAAGGTGGTTAGACATACAATTTTTTTATAGTTTTAATAGTTGTAATGAAAAACTATAAATAATTATTTACTTGGAAAAAATTTACAAAAAATATGCATCACATCGACATGAGTCCTCTACTTATATCTAAAATCTTATAAAAAAATGTTATCATTTTATTGTGGTTAGGGTGGTTAGACAAACACCTACTTATTTTTCCCTAAATTTAAGTACTATTGCATTGAAATTTCAAATTTTCACCAAATAGATTTTTTATTTTAAAACAAACCTAGTAGTTTAGAAACTACATTCAATTTGCTATAGAATCTATTCTTACATATTTTGAAATAATATAGATAACTTATTCAAAATTTTACGTCAAAGTTTCCTAACTCTGATTTTTTTAATTTTTGCCACTAAAGGGCCTTTTTTCCATGATGATCCCGCACATACCCAAATATACCAGAAAAATCAAAAAATTGAAAAATTTGAAAAAAAAATAGTAAAGAGAAAAATTTCGTCTAATAGTGAAAACCAATTCAGTGGTGCTTTAGATAAGTACCATGGTGAAAACATAGAAAATAGGTTCCATGTGTATTAGGCTAATGATTCATCTTCTAACATTACTCTATCTGGTTTTCCCATTCTATCCCATTCCCATTCCATATTTGTTTCCATCATGAACGTTCTTACACTTCACATAAACTCCTAATAAAATTAGTTATCCTTTTAATGGCCTGGAATTGATTCTTGTATAGCATCGCTCACTTTTTGGTTCATGTTACTTTCTTGTCACATCATAGTCCTAATAAAATTGATGTATTTGTGTCCATCCATACTTGGTCCTATGCCTAGTTAGGGGCAAGTCTTAGATCTTTGATTTTTTAGGAAACCCTTGCACAAATAATGGAGGAAATCCTTGGGTCGCTTATCTTCCTATTATGATCATCCACTGATTCACTTTCCATACTAATATCACACTCGTATCACTCATTATTCACCTTTCACATATCTACAATCCATAATAAACACTATCATATCTACCACAATCCACCTTTTCTAATAAACTTTATCACTTAACATTATCCATTTTTCATGATAACTTATCCCTTGCTGAGACTAACACTTTTCTAGACACAAATAGAAAATCATTCAAACATTGTGCTTAATGAGTCATGCAATAAAAAACAAACTATCAAGCTAGTATTCATGTCTATTGATCAATTTCTTGTCTTTATCATTTGTCTTTGTCTATGTTCTTTTGTCTCTTTCTATTTTATGTCTTTGGCAAGAAGATATAACTGTCTATTGAATCATTTGGTTTAGTTTGTATTATCTTTGATTTGATTTTTTTTTTCATGTTCCTATGCTACTCAAGAATATCCACAAGTGATTAGAGGAGTGATGATGGATCATGAATTTTTTTCTATTTGATTTTTTGTTTGTGGTTAGTCTTGATAATATTGTTGGGGCAATTAGGTTCCTAGTATGAGTCATGACATTCCTTGTTTGCAATTTGTCTATCTATGTAAAGGGATCAAATTTCATACCTCAGTCTTTCCATACCTCAACATATGTCATTCCCTTGCAAAATAAAAATGCTCGATGATGATATATGTGCACTTATCCAAGCTTATGATGATATATTCATTACTTCCCTTTGTTTATCCTATTAACTATTCTTCCCTTCTCACTAACATATTCTTCTAGATAAAACTTCTTATGTTAATCTTCTTCACATCTGATTTCGACCAAACTAACTATTTTTCACTTCTTGTTAACTATTTCTTCTAGCTAATATTTATTCTATCCAAATGCATCCAATCATCTTATCTGAAAATTTTCCTCAATATTTTTTTGCATCTTTCGCCAATTTTTTTGAGGGGGCATCATAATTCAACTTTTGTTGGGGCACGCTGGGGTAAGAACTAATTGATTTTTTCTTAATTTTTCTTTGAGATTAACACTAAAAGTCACATTTTCTCAAAGAGGGGAAAAATGTAGACACTTAAAATTGTCCCGAGCTTGTGATGATATTTTATGACTAATTTCTCATCTAATTCTCTGTATTAGTTCTTCATCTAACCATAATTATTTTTCTAACCTCTAATCCAATTTCACTCTCTTTTCACACACACATAATTAAATATGTTTTATTATTTAATTATACTAATGTCTTCCATTTCATTAATCCATCTAATTAAATAATTATTACTTAATTATTTAATTATTAACATTGCATTTAATTAAATAAATACTTTTGTTTATTTAATCTCACTAATCTAATGATTAATTAAATTAATTATCCATGGTTTAAAAAATAAATGATTTTTCATTTATTTTTAATTTTCAAAAAAATGAACTCTTACATCTTTCCTTCTTTCTCTCACTTAACTCTTCCATTTCCTTGAATTTCTCAACTTAACCCTTGCATATTTCCATTTCTCACTCCACATTTCCCTTCCATTCTTCTATTTAAAAAAATGAATAACTCTTCCATTTTTCTATGTTCAAAATGGAAAATTCTTACATTTTCCATTTTTTGAATTAGCAATTTTCCCATCAAAGTTGTCTCATTCGATCTCAGCCATCCATTCTCTACTCAATCTCATCCATTCATTTTTCCATCACTTTATCTATAAATTCAAGTTTTGAGCTCTTCATTTCTCTAACCACCCTCTTCAAATCTTCACTGAAATTATCATCTTGAACCACCATTGTCAAAATTTTAATGTTATTATCATCTTGAGTCTATTTAATTTGTGCACTCCAAAGCTGAGAGAAACATATCTTAAATTTTCAAAACTGAAGGAGAGAAGAGCAAAGGAGATCAACCAATGAAGGTATAAAGGTATACTTTCTTTATTTTTTTACATTAAATTTCCCTTATGTTGATTTGTGCTTCATTGTTTTGGATTTGATTTTATAAGATTAAACTTCACAAATCTAATTTTTCAAATCATGGATACAATGTGTCATCTTGTAGATTTTATGGAAAAAGTGGAAAAAGATGAAAAGGCTGAGAAGCTAGAAAAGACATCTAAAATGAAGCATGAGTTCCACAATGTTGAGGTGACATCCAAGATTTAATCCACCTAGGACAAGACTCTGAAACTGACCTCAACCACATAGGCATTTAATAATTCAAGGAGTAGACCCTCAATGCTTCGAAGATCAAACTTTCTAAAAAGATCAAAAAAAGTGGAATTGCACAAATAGCAAGCTTTTTTCCTTCCTTCATTAGCTCCAAGTTGATCTATGGGTGAAGAGAATTCTATCACAAGGATTCCTGAAGAATATTTACAATAGAAGAGTGGTAGCAAATTTTTTAGCTTCATCCATTTCTAGAGTGTTCGGGATCCATTCATTTTTTTGAGATAGATTTGATTAGAAAGGCCTATGCAACTAAGGTCTATGCAGAGGTTTTTGGTAGTTTCCTAAAAATTATCAACAAGAAATGGAAGCACACTCCCCAAGCAAGCACAAGAAAATTTCCAAAGAAGTTCTATAGGATTGATTTCATTGAGGAGGTCAATGACTTGGTCACCTTGTTGAGCAGAGTTATTGGTTTACCCATTACCTCCAAATTTGAGGAATGAATGTATTTCTTCATCAAGAAGATCTTGAGGGGTGAAATAAAATTTAATTAGGCCAAGATGATCAATGACAACATTCATGAATAGTACTATGCATTGAAGAAGACTTTTGAATTTTACATGACTTCATACATCATCTACGTCTTGGCAGTAAACTTCCCATACAGAGGTCTTACTTGCAAAGGGAATCTAGGGACAGGCCCTAATGAGTACATTGTTTACGAGTGTTGTCCACATCTTCACTATAGAAATTTCAAGAATAATTACAAAAGGGTAAATGATGCCTTCATCATGCATATTGTCATATCACTGCAAGGAGATTTTGATACAAGAATGTTGTATTAAAAAAAAAGAATGGTAAATAGGTTTGGGTATTGGCTCATCAAATTTCCAAAGTTCACATATTTCTATATTGAGGGACTCTCTAATGCTCCATATAGGCTGCCAAGGTACCCTTCAGACTAGATAGTGTTACTTAAGCTAACTAGAAAGTTAGGTGCTTCACACCAATTTCTACAATCGAAGCATAGGGATGGGGTCATGTATCCCGTGACTTTGGTGAGGGTGTTATATTCTTGTCCTTTGGCCCCATTTGTGGAGAATTTTGATAAATAAATCCAGAAGTATGGACTTCTCACTCACAGTGTGTGAGGGTTTGTGGATCCCCTAGGAAAAATGCATATATAGGTTGGGAAGCAACATGCACACCAATAACACATTGAGGATTTTGGGTGATTTGTGAGAATGACCATGAAGTGAGGAAAATAATGTATATGAGAGTGTCTCTTGATTTCATTTGAACTCTCAATTTATTCATAGTGTTTGATCAATTAAAGGTAGATGAAAATGTCCTTGATGAAGAGGCCCATGGAAAAGTGGCCAACTTACCTTTTCATTATTGGATTGGACTGAAGAAGAAGAGATAGAAATTAATTTAATCACATGACTTACACTAAGAAGGATGAGGAAGTGGATTGAAATTCAAGTTGTTCACTTAGAGAAACAAGGATTTGAGCTCACCTATGGTGAGTTAGATGTGGAGGAGGCACAAGAAAATGGAGATGAAGAAAAGAATGAAGATGAGGGACATGAGGGTGCTCCATCTCCTTCAAACACTAGGGAAAGAAAGAGAAAATTGCTGCAATAATTACAACCCACAGACAATCCATGGGTTTAAAAGAGAAAAGTTATAGAGGGAAATAGGCCCACCTTGAAGAAAGAAAAGAAAATCGGTACTATGGTGATGGAAAGGATCAAGGAGGAGCCATACCTACATGAGGACTTACAAGCTCCATTATATCTTGTTCATTACCATCCATCTACTCCAAATTCTTCTCCTCCACCACCTTCTTCCTTCACTCTTGCTCTTCTATCTTTCATCTCCTCACCACCTATCATTGATCTTTCCATCCACCTCACCTCTTTCGCTCTCTCCACCTCTTCCATCATGATGGATTATTCATAGTCATCTCCCACCACACCCCAATTCACCTTCTCTACCTTACAACCTACCATCCCATCCATTCTTGGTTCTGCTCCTTTTGTTTCCTTACTAGAAGCTTTATTGTCTCATTTGAGAGATTTTCCACAACCATTGTCTAATATCCTACATATAAAAACAAATAATTCTCTATTGAGCCAGCTAACATTTTCTTCCCCTTCCCAATAGGTACTTGAACCTAAAAAGATGGAGAGTGTTGAAAAAATTTGGGAAGAAATAAAAAAAAAGAGAAAGAAAAAATCTTCAATATGTAGTTGCAATTGAGAAACAATCTACAACACCCAAACACAATGAGTATGCTGAGGAGTCAGGTGAGGGTCTCAAGGTTGTTGAACCTAAGGGTGATGACATGGAAGAAAATAAAGAAGAGAAGGATATAAAAGAAGATAAAATAGAAGATTTCCATAAGGAAGAGAAAGGCAAGGAAATTAAGGAAAAGGTAGTAGATATTAACACTACTCAAGAAGAGAGGAAAAGGGAAGAAAATATTGAGAAAATTGTTGAAGAACAGAAGATTGAAAAGATGGAAGAGAAACAAGAAAATAAGATGATTCAAACACAAAACATCAAGAGGTTGTTGTCACATCCTCTTCATCACAAGAAGTTTCTGAAACATTAGCTGAAGGAAAATGCTCCTATTATTATAGACTCAAAGGAAAGTTTTGAGGTGATCTTAGCATGTGTGGGGTAAAATAAAAAGGAGAAGAAGAAGGCTAAAAATAGATCCCACATCACCAAGGTTTCCTCAAGATCTCATACTATTCACATCACCACCTCGATTGTGGACAAGGATGCAAACTCTATTCTTCCCTTTGTATACAAAGTAACTTATATGTACATTAGACTTATTCACAAAGCTCAAGAAACTGATGAATTCCAAGGTTCGGTATCCACCATTATATAGAGATTGGATAAGGATCAGGCTACAAATAAGGAGATCATCCACAAGTTATATAGCTAACCACCTTTATATAACAAATAGTATCTCTAAGGAAAAATATTCATGTTGATGTATCTACTCATTTGCTTTTATCTAAGGAAGAGGCTTGAATGTAATGCTGATCTAAATGACTATAACACACTTTAATGCAAGCTATTATGCAAAATGTATGCAATTATTTTAGATTTTTATGAGTTTAAGTGATGCAAATATGAAATATGTAACAATAAGTGAAATAGAAAATAAGATGATGCAAAACCTAGATCTAGGGTTTTAAGGATCTCCAAATCCAAAAAGTAGGATGTAAGAATGTCAGGTTCACCAAAATGAAAAGGTAGAAAAGAGGATCCCCAACAATAGAGGTTTTATTTTTTAATAAAACTTGTAGGGATCTCAATAGGTTTCTTTACCTAGAGCATTTCATTAGTAAAGAGATCACAAGGTGTAAATATTAACTTTCAACCTCAATGGTGAGTCATTCAAACCTTGATATCGGCCCTTAAGACAATATGAAAGGTTTAGAATTAAATTGAAATGATTTGAATCACTCAATCTAATTCAGCAACAAGACCTAATATATAAAATTTAAATTCCTAAAAGTACAAAAACTGAAATGATAGTTTGTAGGAATATTTGACAAGGGTCTAGACACATCTACCTATCACCAAAAATGTGTTTTGATGCCCACTGAAGTATTGGTTCACCACTAGGCGAATGGGTCCTAGTTTGGGCTTCTAAAAAACACTCTTGACAATACTCTAATGTTGGATTGTGGCTATGTTTGATGTAGTTCCCTCTGTCATAAATTTGGAAATAAAGTTTGAAATTGAATTTATAATGCTTGACAACAATGATGACAATTTGTGTAATAATGTAAAATTTCTCTTCAAGATCTCTTCAATCTTTCAACATATAATATGCACATACACAAAGAGAATTTTGTTTTTGAATGGTGACTTGTCTTAGTCAAACCCCATGTTTGGTAATTAAACCTTGATAGAAAGATAAATGACAAAGGATAAGGAAATGATGAATGAACAATGGTTTTTATAGCTCATCAAACCTTCAATGGCTTCCCTTAGAGGACTAAAGATAAACACATCACTCCAAGGAATCTAATCATTCTTTGCTTGATTTATTTGGACACTTGAAATGCTTGGATGATTTAGGATAAATAATACATGTTAGCTTTCACAATATTGTTATGGTTTAGAAGGAAAATTTATATTAGTTAAATGTAGATTTGAACAATAAAATAGAGAAATAGAAAACCTAGAAAAAAGGACAGCAAAAGAAGAAAACCAAGATTTAGCATGGTTCACCCAAAACCAGGCTACTTCCACCAACTAGAGGGTCCAATATATATTGAAATTCTAGTAAATAACTTTTGAAAAGCATGCAACAACCACTATCATCCACAACAATTTTTTTCTCCACATTTTTCGACTACTATTTTAACAAAGCCTTTGTTGCGTGTACTCATGGCACTTCCTACATTTTTCCAGCCACTGAACTATAAATTTTTTGTAATGTTTTTTCACGACTTGTTTCCCTCCAAACTCTAATATGAGTATTGGAATATGTTCCCACACATGTCCCATTAATTACAATTGAAGTGTGTCCATTGGTTTTTTCTCATGCACCCAATAACATGTTTTCTTTTAGGTGGTTACAATAACTATTTATAGTCGTCTTTAAATAAATATTGTAACTGATCATTTTCAGCATTTAATAATTGTTTGTAATTGATATTTTAAATACAAGTGCAGAAAAATATTTATTACATGCAACAAATTAGTTAATAAGATAATGTTGAAGAATTTATCTGAGTCTAATTGGTCTCCATAACACAACAATTTTCCACTTGGAGATTTATCATAACACTACTACCCCTGCAACTCCCACTAGAAATAAGAACCTTGGACCCTATTGTTCTATTTTAGATAAATTCAACCTTGAAATCCAACTGAAGCTAAAGAGGAGCTCAACTTCTCCCTTGTTACCACCTTTTCAAACATATCCACTTGATTATCATCTGTATGAATCTTTTTTAGCTTTACTTGTCCACCCTCCAAGACTGACCAAATAAAATGATATCTCAATTGTATGTATTTTATTTTCAAGTGCAAGGAAAAATTCTTTGCAAGATGTATAGCACTATGATTGTCCGTAAACAACTTTCAACTTGTTGTTTTCCTAACTCTTCTAGGAAAAGTTGTAGCCATGTCATCTCTTTGCTTGCCTCTATTGCAGCTACATACTCTACCTCTATAGTGGATAAAGCAACCACGATTTGCAACTGAGAAATCCAACTCACTATTGTCTCACCAACTATAAATACATAAGTTGTGGTACTCTTCCTACTATCAATATCCCCTACCAAATATGAGTCAACATAGCCTTTTAAATTAGTATTAGAGCCTTCAAAACATGAAAATTAAATGGATGTACCTCTCAAATACTTGAAAATCCATTTTACCATATTCTAATGCTCAACTCAGGGATTACTCATATACCTACTAATAACTCCTATGACATGTGCAATATCCAGTTTCGTGCATACCATGGTGTACATTAAACTTCCTACAACTAAAGCATATGGTACCTTGGATATCTTTTCTTCCTCCTCTTGTGTCTTTGGACACATATCCTTAGTCAATCTGAAATGACTAGGAAAAAGTGTGTTGACATATTTTGCATTCTCCATATGAAATCTCTGTAACACCTTATCAATATAATCATCCTGAGATAAAAACAATTTTTTGTTTTTCCTATCTCTAGTAATCTTCATACCAAGGATTTGTTTTTTTTCCCCCAAATCCTTCATATCAAATGAATTTGATAACTATTGCTTTAACTCCCTTATGTGATCCATGTTAGAACCCGCTACAAGCATATCATCAACATATAAACATAAAATAATATAGCTATCATCATCTAACCTCTTAAAATAAACACAATGGTCTGAATTAGACTAACTATAGCCACGCTCATCCATAAAACTATCAAATTTAATATACCATTCTCGAGGTGCTTGCTTCAAGCCATATAAACTTTTCTTCAATCTGTACACTAGTTTCTCCTTACCTTTGACCTCAAAACCTTATGGTTGTTCCAAATATATTTCCTCTTCCAAATCACCATGGACAAAGTCCATTTTAACATTAAGTTATTCCAAATACAAATCTTCAACAACCACAATACTTGAAACAGTACGGATAGAAGTCATTTTAACAACCAGAGAAAATATTTCATAAAAAAAAATGCCCTTTTTCTATGCAAATCCCTTTACAACTACCCTGGCTTTAAATCTTTTCTTACCTCCAGCTTCCTCTTTCAACCTATAAACTGATTTTTTGGGTAAATCCTTTTTACCTGCATGCAACTTGCATAGTTCCCAAGTCTGATTTTTTAGCAATGAGTCCATTTCTTCTTCCATTCCATGCTCCCATTGAACCTTGGAATCCACCTGCATAGCTTCATCATAACATTCTAGTTCACCAACATTAGTTAATAAAATAGAATACAAAGAGGGGGAAAATATTTTTGGAGGTTTAGTTATTCTCCAAGATTGTCTAACATTCATAGGAGTTTGTGGTATTTGTTGTTGTTGTGGAGCATGAGAAACCACAGGAACATCGTTGTTCAGAGTGTCATCCAACACAACATAATCATTTTCTTTCTTCTCATGCTACTGCAATTGATCTATATACAACACTTTTTCATTGAATATGACATCTCTGCTTCTCACAATTTTCTAATTTTCAAAATCCCAAAGCCTATAACAAAATTCATCAATGCCATATTCAAAAAATATACATTTCTTTAATTTAGCTTCTAGCTTGGTTCTATTTTCATAATCTACATGTGCAAATGCTTCATAATCAAATGTTTTGAGAAAAGAATAACTCACCTTTTTACTTGTCCATGCTTCCTTTGGAATACCACGACCCAAAAGATTAGAAGGACCTCTATTAATTAAATAAACAATAGTATTTACAACATGTTGATGGTGTTTTCTACACATCAACAACTCAGATAGAATATAATATCCTATCTCTCTTGAAAGGTAAATATCTATCAACAAGCCTCAAGAGATAACCCCAAGGTATCAAATGTCAGGTCTTGACAATGCAACAAACAACTCAATGATAAATGTGAAAATATTCGTAATCACAAGGGGCCTTACAATCAAAGAGTTGGAAGTGTATTTATCATCAGATATGGCAGTGTAATGATGCTTGTAATCCTAAAACTAACCCAGATTTCAAAGAAATATTAAAAAGATATAAGGGTTTGAGAAAGATCCTATTCTAACACCTAAGATCAATCATAATAATGATGAATGTTGCAAATGGACAGGTCCCCAATAAACCAGTCTTTGCTTGGTCAAGGAAAAGCCTACAACTACACATAAATGGTGTAATCTTCTAAGGAAATCAAAAGATTTCCAATCTATGAACTTTCATCCACATACCCAATAACTAGCACAATGTAAAAAAGCATTCACAGTTGAACTTAGCACAAAACATAGCCTAGAATAACTTTACAAAGCAACCTACAATCAGAAAATTACTAAAAGTATGGACTGGGGATCAATCAAACATTATTCACATTTCAGCATCATTGCAAAAGAACTTAAATCTATCATCTAACATCTAATACTGAGAATCAAGAACAAGAACCATAAGGCTATCAAATTTTGATGAGGGCACAACCCAAGACTTAGAAAATAACCCACAAACAAGAGAATAATTTTATTATTCAGAAAATGGAGCTTCTTACATGCAGAGGATCTCAAATCCCCAAGTTCTACAACACATGCAAGTTACAGAAAGCTACAGAATCACCCTTTCGCAATATGCGAGCTTGTCCCCAAAAAGTTACCCAAAAATTAGAAACCCCCCATAAATAGAGCTCATCTTTAGTTTGGAGCCAAAACAACATTCAATTTGAGTTTAGGCGGTTTGGCGCCGAAAAATTACAACTGAAGTTCAAATTTCAAAAGAAAATTTGCAATTGTATCTTCTAGAAAGTGCGCCAACTTCCCGAGGCCATAACTTTTGATCCTGACTTTGATTCGTGAACCGCTTGAACCGCTGGAAAGGTCTCTCGTCAAGAAAATGCTCAAAATTTTCGGTGCTAATTTCTTAAAAGTTTTGAGGCCAGATCCGAACTCTAAGTGCCTCAAATCTAACTCAAGATTTTTTAGGGGTGCAAATTTGGGAAACTAAAACTGTGCAATATTCAACCCAAGAATAGAAATAAAACCGCAATCAGGGAATTTCTATTATGACAAAAAGGGTATCCAAAATATAAAACATCTAAAAATAGAGAAAACTTGAAATTTAACTATTTTTGGGTGATGCAAGATTTCTTACACCACCGGATGCTCCTACATCGCATACACTCCAGGTAATTCTAGGCTCTGACCTCCCGGCTACATCTCACATGGTGGAGGAAAACCCAATGGTTTCACCTCTCTCGCCTAGGCAACTAGGATGAATCTTCAACAGCCTTCCTTTCCATTTCAACGATATTCTTCATATTGTCTGTTTCTGTAATTCTTCCCCACATGACTATCTAGGATTTCTTCAATCTCCTTTTCTCAAGGAAAAGTTGGAATCCCACACTATTCCATCATTGGTACTTCCT
>VDFB02031323.1:0-16120 GCA_007258455.2 Sequoia sempervirens | reverse complement strand
GTGGAGGACCACTACTTTAGGATGAATGGGAATTCCATGATGATGTTCTTGCTATTTCCTGCAATGGGTCTGTGGATTTTTTCAGGTTAATTAGATGGGTGTTCTTTGAGATTAAGGAGATTAAGTTGAACTAGAGAGCTATGAGTAGTAAAATGGAGAAATATGAAGACAATAGTAACAAAGATAGTGTTAAGGCCACTGATTTATGGAAAGAGGAAGAAAATAAATATATGGTTGAGTGACTCAAGAAAACTATAGAAGATTTATAGCATTTTAAAAGTAACCATGAAGGTAAACAGTCTGAGATAGAGGAGAAGTTGAGGAATATCAAATATTCTCTCCACAAAGTGTTGGTTATGAGCCATAAGATTTTAAAATCTACTACAAAGACCATGAATACCATGGTGGAAATTTTGGAAAATGCTTATCAAGTAAGGAAGGCTATGTATGTTGATGTGGACAAGGAGGAAAGCCAACTGGAAGGTGGGGGGCTGAGCAACAAGACCAAAGCGAACTTGAAAAGGAAGGAAGACTAGGCTCTTGTGAATATTTAGGAAATCAAGAAGTTTTATATTAATATAAACAAATTGGAGTAGGAGGAGACGAAGATCCTCAGGAATTTGGCCTAGTGGCTAGATTTTTTGTGGCTTTTTGTCAGTTTTTTGCTGTGTTGCCTTGGGTTCCATTGTCTTCTTCTTTGTGGGTAGTGTTTTGTTTTTTTTCTAGGCTCTATTAATGTCTTATCTTTCACTTTCTTACTGTTATAGGTTTCAGGATCCCTTCAAAACTTGTTTGTTCCTTAATAAAAAAAAATTGGTCATACCATACACTCTTCATCATTCATCACATTTTCATAATTTAGTCTTGTCTTACCATAGATTTTGGATCATAAGTGACATTATCACATCTCAATTTCATCTATTGTCACTTGGTGCCTTAATATTGGTCTTAGTCACATCCTCATTTGGAATTTCTTATATATTGAAAAACCCCAAAAATATAGTATAGTTTCCTTACATTGCCATCCAAAGGTCACAAGACTTATAGGGTTCTCACTAAGTTTCCTTATCCATCCAAACCAACCCAATATCCATCCTAATCTGAACTCACTACCATGTCTTCAATTTACCTTGATATGGTTCATATTAAAATTGAATACCAATTACTCTGCAATTGTCAATACCAACAAGCCATAGACTTCAATAGGAAATTCATCAATCCTCCATACCAACCACCCACAATCTCAAGTCAACCATCCATCTAACCATCTTACCAACAATCCATAAGCTCTAGTCCTCCATCCATCCTCACTATCAAGATTCACTTAACACAATCCATACCATTGATCCACAACAAACATCCATTAGTCACCCTTATCCCAACCTTGACAAGGGAAACCAACCTTCCACTAATTCATTCCAATCCTCCACATCCTATCCTAATCCATCATTCACTAATCCATTCCAAGCCTCCATATCCTATCGTAATCCATCATCCAATAATCCATTCCAATCCACTCCATCCCAATCCACAAATCCACCAAAGAAAAGCACATTTATGGATATCTCATAAGATACATAAGAGAGAAGGCTAAACTCAAGCATGAAGAGAGAGCTAGGCAATCCAATCACATTTCTAGTCCTACACCATCCAACCATTTGTCACCATCATGCCCTCCATTTTCTACCAATCTCAAAAATGATCATGTTGCCAAAACTAAATCATTGTCATATCAAAATCCTAAATCCATTAGAGAAAATCCTATCATTTCCCAAAATCAAATTCCATTTCCTAAACCTTTAGATATATGTCAAGAGCATGGTCCAAATCATGATGAAATAAAATCTAAGACAAATCAAGATCAAGTTATCCAAAAAAACCCTCTAGGTGACCATAATATCCATGATAATCCAATCTTAGATCAAGATATTAGTCCTTTCCATATCCAAATTTTGACCACTCTCACCTTTGTAGATGAGACAATTGCTTCCATGGGACACATAGATGATCTTCCTCCAGAATAAGAGTCTCCTAATCTAGACATATTTGCAAATGATCAAGCTATAGTTGAATTCACGAGACTCTTTGGTGATGACTATAAGGAAGGTTTCTACATCAACTTGGAAGCATTGATATCTTTTGAAGAACCATCAACATCCAATATTTCACAAAATCAGACCAAAGATATCAATTAGAAAGCTATCCCACATACCAATGGAGCTAAGATATCTAATCAACTAGGATCATCTACCTTTTTTAGAGCAAGCTTTCTTGCAAATGATAAAATTTTGAGTAATGGTTTCCAAATACACAATGATGTGTTTGCATCTTGCTTTCAAAGTAAAAAATACCCTATCGCAAATAGAATATTTTAGAGCATGTAGTATTAAGGAAGAGGACTATGCCTACATGAGCAAGGAATTCAAGAACCAATATAGTTTTATGAAATAATAGACATCAAGGTCTTGGCTATTCTTCAATCAGAAAATAAAATGATGTTAGTGATACCTCCATGATATTAGGGGAAACTTTATTCAATACAAACATCAAAATGGGGGCCATGAGTAGTCCTTGTCATAAATTTGTTTCCAACACTCCTTCCATCCATACCATAAACCATCATTCCATCATAATTAAACCCATCAATTGGAACCAACAAAAACAAAAGTATTAAAGTTCTAAAGTCCAAAATCGAATATCAAAGGCCATTGTCTACAAAATTCCAAGTGGACAAATAAATTTATAATGGATTCCAAAGAAAAATGGATCAAGTAAAGAAAAGAGTTCAATGCCAATATCCAATCCAAAATTGGAGCCACAAGAAAAGAGGTCCCCCACATATAACATATGTCCACCTCCTTCAAAATGGTCATCACACAAGGCATATAAAAGTGATGGTTCTAAACACTATCCCAATCAAAATTCCAAAATCCATCATTCACTATCCCAAGTTTGAAAAATAAAAATTGCTACATCCAAACATCCAAATAATCCTTTTGCATCTACCATCATCCATCATAATTCAAAATCTAGTGTATATTCCAAAAATTCTACTTCAAAAATCCATCGCATCTTTGCAACAACTCTTTATCATAAGAATTTCCATGGAACTCTATCACGATGAGCATATTTCAATAAAGCCAAACCTAGTATTAGAAAGGATCACAATGACATTGATTAGTTGTATGCAAGTTTTATGATTGTGACAAGAAAACTACTCTGTAAAGGTCACTATTGGCATATCATGACACCGACATCTACATCAACACCATCTAAGGATTCAAAACAATCAATGATCATCCAAGATATCAATTCCATATAAATAAATAAATAAATAAATAAATTGTCACCTTGATGAAAACCTGGCAAACAGGTGTCTTGTGTGACCACCAAAAAAATTAAAAAAAATAAAAATAGTAAAGATAAAAATTTCATCCAATAGTGAAAACCATTTTTATGGCGCTTTGGATAAGTACCTTGATGAAAACTTGGCAAACAGGCGTCTTGTGTAAGAGAAATTATCTATGTGGACCCTTACACTTGGGGGCAAGTTGTCTCATCTCCCGTGCCTTTCTCATGACATTTCCATCTATCCATCTAATCCATATCATTTCCATCCATTTTCCCACCTACCTTGATCTTGATAAGGATTGGGGTACAAACATAAACCATGCTTTGGGAAAATTCTTGACATGTCTATCCTTTGGTCATACACTATCCATGAAATATCATGTTATTGCCTTCATAACATTATCCAAATCCATACCTCAGAGAAAAAAATTATTCCTATGTGACATAATCCTTGGATATCATATGCTAATTATTCCAACCAATGATCCTCATGTCTCCTATCCTTTACCAAAATCAATCCATTATCCTTCCATACCTATTGTTGGACTTGGTTTTCCCTTATCATTGGTTTAAGCACTAACTCATTTGATTGCAAAATACGACGAAAATTTCTAATGAAATATGTATAATTTGATGTATCATCGGGTGCTTGTTAAATTTGATGTGTAATTTTCAATTTTTTAAAAGTTTATCCCCGACATTCATTGAAATTTTGACGAACCTGGGTTTCGTCAAAATTTCGACTAGAAGTTTCATCAAAATTTTGACAAAAATGAAAATAAAAATCAAAATTGTGACCCATATAAAAGAAAAGTGAGTTCGCTGGATTTCCATTACATGCGATTTTTTCTACTTGAGATAGTTTGTGGTAAACTGATGATTATCTGGGAAAAATCAGAAAAACGCTGAAGATACCACCTCGGTTGAGGTAGGCCTGCGCCTTTCGGCAGTAATCTGCCTTGTGGAAGCCTTTGATTTGTAGTTCCAAGTTTGAAAATCATACTTTTTAAAGCAACATCTCATCAAATTCTTACTTTTAGAGGTTTAGGGTTTGAGAGAATTCTATGTCTAGATTTTGTTGTGTGGAATTTCCACTATGTTGAACGCAACCAAGGAACACATTCTTTTGGTGGACTATAATTATGTGATCCATAACTCTATTGGTGGCACAACAGTTTATAAATAAATACTGTGATTTACTCCATGTGTGACCCAAGTTTAATGGCTATGTTGTGAAGGAAATGAGGCACTCATATAATGTAGGAACAAATCATCATTAGGGTGTATTCAGTTATTGTCTCAAGTTCAACAGTTACTGCATGTGGTCAGTAGCACATCCCAAGAGTGATTACCTCTGCTACAATAAAGAGCCTATAACTCCTTCGCTGTTGGATATGCGGTAGTGGTTGTGTTATATCACCGTATGCATTCAAGCACAACCCGCATGTTTAATGGAAGCACCTGCAAGAGTGTATTCGGTGAT
This sequence comes from Sequoia sempervirens, assembly GCA_007258455.2. Lineage (NCBI taxonomy): Eukaryota > Viridiplantae > Streptophyta > Pinopsida > Cupressales > Cupressaceae > Sequoia > Sequoia sempervirens. The sequence goes on along the minus strand of VDFB02031323.1, from coordinate 11,286 downwards.
TTTCTAAACCTTTATGAATGCCATTTAAAGTGTATGGCTTAAACTACAAAATGCAAGTTTTAAGCGCATACTGAATGCAACTTAAGCCAATGGAAAACTATAATAATGTGATCTGCTAATAACCATTATGGAAAGTATTAAAGCAAGACCCATGCTATATAGGATACATTTCCCTGATCAGGTTTACATACCTTAATGATCAAACACAAGCTTCCCACACACTCTATGATACAATCCAAGATCATACCACAACTTTGTGAAGACAACTAATTTTTTGACCCAATATTTAAGGTTTTTTTTAATACCAAAAGAAGCATTGGTAAGAGCATGATTAGGGTACAAACCCTAGGCCTCCGTAGAAACATAAACAATAACTCTAGTGGATTAGTGAGGTTGCAATACCAAAAACATTGAGACATTGTAGCTAATAACAAAATCTTGCAATCTAAATATTGTAGCCAATAACAAGCACACTATGTAGCTTAGTGACATTTGTAAATGCAATATACGGTAAGAAGAATGACAATCACTTGAGATGTGACAGTCAAAAAGAGGTTGAGCAGTGACAAGTTAATAAAGCTCAAACCTTGCATAGTAAAGTGGAGATTTTAATAGTGAGTTTCCTTACCCCCTTGCTGACCTTAAGGGTTTTTCAAATGCTTTTGGTAGTGTTAGACAAGGCAAATGCAATCAAGGAATGACTGTCCAAATGAAGTAACAGTGGTAATCGTAGGTTCAATGTTTCTTTTTAGCCATTAATGTATCATGGAGGTAGTGGATTGCATATTTGAGCAGTGTTTTGAGACTCATCAACGATGGGAGAATAGGTGAATAATACCTTGTAATCGTGAAGTAGTGTCAATAAGGTTGGGAAGGATCTTAAGATCTACAATGTACTACGAAACAATGAGTCCCCCAAAGTAAGTAGGTAGTCTATAGGGCATAGCTTGATTTTATAGAAGGATGCTCATGAAAGGAATCTTCAAGTGATAGTGTGAGTGAGTTGTTTGAGATTGTAAAATGAGGGTGCAACAATTTTAGTCTTAAAAGGAAGTTAGTTAAAGCAAGAATATGCAAGTGAAAAATCAAATTGTACACAACAAACAATTCACAAATGTTTATCTCGCATAATGCCTTGAGTTTGAAGACAAAAACTTAATACCATGAAAGTGGTGGACCTTTAAATTTCGTCAATCAATCGGGTAAACCATGATTTTAAAACATGCTATTGTTCTTATGGAGGCAGCATTTTAAGCAAGGCAATGAGTGGTGGTTTGGAACAATGGCAGGTATGAAGGACTTGCTTTATATGCATACTATGCAGTCTAACTTAAGACAACGCTCTTAGAAGAGATTGAAGGTGGATTACGGAACTCAAGGGTTACCATGAAAAGGATAAAAGCAAAGACTGAGATCTATTTAAAATCCATGGTCATAAAGATATTAAAGATGTCACATGCAAACCCTAGTATCGGAGAGTGCCTGAAATACATTTCGCTAGCAAAGAGGAGCAGTGTGTCAAGCAGATTTAGGAGATCTCCACATTATCTAAATTATAGGAAATACATCATTTATTTATTTTCAATTAAAAAGAAACTATTCTAAACCCCTATATAGGGATACATTGATACTCAAAGCTCTAAAGGAATTTGAGATTATGCAAATATATATGTCAAGTAAATACCTAGATTACAAATAGTAGCTGAACAATGTAAGATTTGTTGAGTAGGAGTGTGAATGAGATAAGCAGCAATGAACTTATGCCCTCCTTTCACACACATCTCCCTATTTTGTTCTTTCTTTTTAATTAAACACTTCCATTTTACGGGTTCCTTGCTTTGAAAATAATGTTTTGATCTGGTTGGTTTTGAAAGAGGTTTATTAAAATGAAAAGTCCATTCCAGTGGCTACCGAAAAATAAGATTTTGACAAAAGTTTTAGGGTATGTTTATTATAGTTTTAGAGTATTTTGGTGGGCTATATTCTTGATTCCTCAAATGATTTATTCAAATGGATTGTGACTAAAAAAAGACTAACTATTTAGTCATTTTTATTTGTGTGACTAAATAATTTTTAATCAATGACCAAACTAGTAATTTATTTACTCATTTATAGTTGAGTTGCAAAAAATGAGCAGAATTTAGTCATTTTTAGTTGTTGTGACTAAAATTTTTAGTCACCTAGTCATTTATTTGCTAAATTATACTAGTGTGTGCTTCCTTATGCAATTAGGGCTCTCTGTCGTTGAGGGTCTCTAGGGATAAGCCTCCGGCCATGTGCTAGGCGATTACTACTGTAATCTTTGGACTAAAAAGGATAAATCTATATTGACATTAGCAATGATGATTCTAACTTGTTGCTCCTTAGGAATGGGTCACTTTCTCTTACTAGCTCGCTACGTCCATCGTTGTAGGAAGTTTTTGATCAAGTTCAACATTCTAATTTTAGGAGTCTAACGATTGGAAATCAAGTAGTAAAAATCAAAAATTTCAATAAGCCTTTGGAATTAACATTTTAAAGTGTTTTTTGGGGTCATTAACTCAAACTATCTCTTTATGTGGGTGGCTGCATAATTTTAGTGTAAAATTCAGAATTATTAGATTTTGTTACCTATCTAAGTGAATAAAAATTATTGAGTGTGAGAGCTCTGATATTTTGAAGATTCAAATAGTCAAGCTTCTACAAAGAAAAAATTCGCTCTTATAATATTAGTCCAGAATAAAAAATGAAGAGACACTTGATAGATTGTGGCTAGATTGAAAAGAAAGGGTGATGGAAATGTTATTGTCCTTTGCAATAATTCGTATGGGCTTAAAAGATCTAGACAACTTTTAATCACAATAGCTGAGAAACATTGTAAGCAGCATAGTCATGTTGAAGGGGGGCATGATTATCGTCCATTGGTAAGTTGTTCATTATGTGTTTATATTGATTGAATTTGTAAATGTTTATATCGTTTTAACATTTTATATATATATAATCACTTGATCATGATCATGGTTTATTTGTGTCTATAATTATTATAAAGGTGGGGCTCCCTAAGGGACATGATATGGATTATCACCACCGTAGGAATGGTTTTGCTAAGAAGATCTAACATGGAGCTATGAATATCGGCGATGAAGCATGATCCTATGGAAGAAGATGATCATGCCTTTAAAAATTGAAGATGAGATGGTGAAGAACAGATTGGATCCATTTAATAATATTTAGTGGTAGAGCTGATCATGATGATCAAGATGACTTTGATGATGTTCATGATTTACCTGTACTTGAGAAGGCATATGGGCCCCTTTATGAAGGATCCCAAACAACTCTTCTCTCTGTTGTATTGTTTCTATTGAACTTGAAAGTTATGAATGGTTTATCAAACATAGCAATCTCATGGATGTTAAGGTATGTCATATATGTCATCTTTTTTCATCTATTTTAATTGTTGTAAGTTCATCACTAGTAAATAAATGATGAAATATGTACCATTAATATTCTTTATATTAACAAATTATTTTTTGTTGTAGATTGATTGGTGAATTTTTGTTACCACCATCAAATATTTTACCTCGCTCATATCGAGATTTACCTGGAATTATAAAAGATATCAGAATGGAGTATCAAGTAATAGATGCATGTCCTAATGATCATATTATATATCATAAACAACAGGAATTTGCAACAGAATGCCTAAAATCTCATATCAGTAGATATCAAACAGATCAAGTAACAAAAAAGGTGCCTCGCAAGGTTCTTCGTTATATTCCCATTATTCCACGTATGCAACGATTATTTAGGTGCTAAAGCTTAGCGCAATTGATGGATTACCATGCATGGAATAGAAGTGGAGATGACATTCTTCGAATGCACAAGATGGTTCTCAGATGGACATGGAGGAAAACGCCACTTTAAAGAAGAACTCTTTGTAATCCTCGTGCTTACTGGGAGGATCAAAAATAATCCATTTGAGAGCTGAGATCTATTACATTCTCGTGGCAGGTGGCCTCAAGCTTTTTGTTATCAACAATAACATTCCCTCCATGGATGCCACCAAAGAGGGCACATAATGTTGCCAATGATTGTTGTTCCGTGTATTTGTTTACATCAATTTTCTTTAACATAGTAGCATCTCACTTTATTCCTCATTTGTTGCATAATGACTTATATTTTTCATTCAATACAGTCGTATGTACATTAATTTATATATATTGCAAAAGAAATGGTTATATAATAATTATGTAATGTTTATGTTGATTTAACTAGTGTACCAAGTTAAAGATATGAATGTATATATCGAGCCTCTTATCGACAAGTTACTAAAGTTATGGAATGGCGTCACTATGTATGACGTCTCTAGACCAATAGGACAAAGACAATTTCAATTCCATGCAATGCTTGTATGGATAAATCATGATGCCTCAAGGCTAACACATTTTTGTGGTATGTTATAACGTTCGACTGCACTTTAACAATATTTAATTTTATGAAGTAGATAGCATGCATGTTTTTAAAATAATCTATTATTATATATTATAATTATAAAAATTGACATATTTAATCCAATTATATATTATCTTGCAGGTCTTCAAACAAAGAGAAAATTTGCATATCCAATTTGTGGTCCAAAGATGAAATCTCGTCGTTCAACAAGTTTAGGAAAGCAGGTGTTTGATGAGTATATGCACTTCCTCCATAGAAATCATAAGTATCGAACTACTGAAAAACATCTTTTCAATGGGAAAGAAGAGACTACATAAAAACCACGAAGAATGACACCTCGCCTATGGAAGTTGGAATATAATTAAATTAATCGTCAAGGTTATACATCAGATCAAATTTTTTATCTATCATATATGATATGTTTTGAATTTATATTTTTATATTGTGTTGTGTTTACTCATGTTGTAATTGACAATGATTGTCGTTATTAATTTGTTTAACTTATATGCTTCATGAAGGTTGCCAAGGCATTAATGGTCGGCTTTCACAGGGACTGAAAAGTTATCCCAAACAATTTAGTAGGTTTCCCTACCATGAGTAACTACAAATTGTGCATTTGTTTGATACAATGCATATAGGAAAGAATATAACAGAAACGTTATGAAAAATATTGGATGGAAGGCATGACAAAGAAAAAATTGTCAAAATTTGTAGTGACATTCAGGAAGCCAATCATGCAATAAAAAATTTCATTCAATTAAATATCGATGGAGACCAAATTAATATAAGTGCCCTTCCTTGGTTATTAACAGAGCAGCAAAGTAATGCTATAAAAGAAATACGAAAAATTCAATTTCCCACAGGATTTGTTGTAAACATAAACAATAGAATAACAAAGAAAGGTGAATTTGGGTTAGGGATGAAAATACATGATTGACATACCTTCATTAAGGTAATTATTCTGGTATATTATATACACTTGTATAATGCATGTACTTTTCAGTGTATTATGTTTACTACTTTTGGAAAAATAATGAAAAGATCATTTTATAATTGTTGCAATACGTTCTACCTCTATCTCCTCCTGCATAAATTTGACAACAATGTCAAGCGTTATATATGATCTTGGAAATACATGAGGTAAGTAGCCATATTTGTCTCTAATCTTCATACATCTTATAATTGCCATTTTTTTTACTTGTTATGTAATATACTATATATTTTTGTTAAATCTTGTTAATATATTTGCACCTTAAATCACTTGTAGATGGTTGTCATCTAAAGAAATCATAAAGAAGATATAAATTATTTGAAGAGAAAAATTCATCGTCTAATGTGTGAAATGCAAAAGTGTCTACCTTCGACATTTTTCAATGCACAAGAACACTACCTCATACACCAAGTTGAGAAGCTTGAATTGTGTGGACCTGTACACACAAGGTCAATGTGGATGGTTGAGAGGCACTTGAAATTTTTGAAGGCTTTGGTTAAACAAAGAGCACATCCTGAGGGTTCTATGGTGGAGGGATTTATGGTATACCATACCATGGTGTACATTAGTGAATATCTTCCTAAGTTTGCAGCAAAGATCCATGTAGATCGCATTTGGGATCCCAACTCCATTAACAAATTTGAAGGGGAGTACCTGATGGGGAAAGGTAGATTAAGGAAAGTGAGAGGTAATTATAAGATGGTCATGGAGATTAATTGTAATACATTTTACATATGGTTTTTATGTATATTGTACTTATTTAATTTTTAATCTTCAATATACATCAATTATAAATTAAGGTCGTATACTGTGGTATTTAACTAATTATACGCCATTTGTGAATTTCTTTTTTTTTTGATACAGTTGGTCAAGAGTGGGATGCACTACATTTGTACGCCGCAAAACAATCTTGGATTGGATGACAAGATGGATTGAATGATGTGTCAATAACTGGCCGCACATTAACATGGGAAGGTGTGGCTTCATTGGTTAAAGAAGCTCATCGTAATGGAGATTCCAATGTTACACAAAAGAAAATTGATTTAGCATATGGTTTAAGAGATCAACAGGTACGTATAAATATATTAATCACCCATATTATTTAATTATTTTCAATTATATTGATGTATATATATGTTGAGATTGTTTTTCTTTGCATACATTCGGCCAAGAATGAATATGTTTATCAACTGACGATATTGCAATAATTTTTACATGTTTGACATATTGTGAAACACCACAAGGCTATGTGGTGCAATGTCATAAATTTTGAATCAAAATGTTTGATGACATGAAGAAAACTTGTGATTCTGGTATAACTGTAATCTTTCAGGTGACTAATGTTTCATCTAGAAGCAACATACATCCAGAAGTCTTAGAAAATTGATACTATGGAATTTTGGATGATATACTTCAGTGTGACTTTAAGTCCTTCAGATTAATTTTCTTCGTCATCCTATTGTACAGGCTACGATTGAATGAAAATGTTCCTGAGAGAACTTTTATTGAACATGATAATGGATTTACCATGGTTAATACAAGGTCAATTAAGCGAGCTAGAAATGAGCCCTATGTTCTTCCAAGCCAATGTGAGCAGGTATTTTACTCAAAGGTTCCAGGTAAACCGGGTTGGTCATTTTTTGTTAGACATGATCCAAGAGGAAGGCTGGTAAAGTATAATGTGGTGGAAGAAGAAGATATCAAAGAACTAGAAGATGATGTAGTTGATGATGTCCCTGATGAAGATGTCGAAGAGGAGGAACTAGATCATGATGATGTAGGAGTTAATGTTCATGAAGATGATATCCGTGTGGATGATGAAATTATCAAAACTGATATCGATGACGATGATGATGATATGACCAATCCTTACAATGTCAAATCTGGATCGGATGATATAGACAAAGAGTTGGATGAAGAAGAAGATCAATGACATTGAAATGTATGAGTTATGTGATTATATTATCTATTTGATATTAATTTCTTGATAGAATTATATTTGACTTATGTGGTTACATAATTAATTCATGATGTTTTTAATTTTTATGCCACTACATAATTAATTTAATGATGTACTTTTTAATGTTTGAAAGGTCAAAAAATTAAAACATTTCAATAATGATGTTAACAACCTTGAAATTAGTGTGTTTTATGTTTCATGTGATCATAAAAGATTAAAAATTCAGTTGTAGAGGTGGTTGTTCAGTGGTTGATGTGTAAAGGCCTTTAAAAGACATAAAGTGAGCATTGTACTGGTTGTTGATGGTTGAGGATTTAAAATACAAGCTCTTGACATTCAAAAATCTATGTTTTTCTTCAATTTTTTGTATTTTTCCTGTTATGCAGCACCGTGACACGCTCACATGCAGCCATATTTTGATGGAAATCAATTCCAGGTCGTGGAAGATGTGTTAGCTTCCATTTGAATCTGATTTGAGGGCTTAAGGCATTGATTTGAGTTAGAAAGCCATTTCTTTGCATACAGCCCGTTACCTCGCTTTTTGAGGGTTTTGTAGTCCAAACATATAAAGGGGCTCTTACACTTTTTGTGATTGTAGCTTGTGTAAGAGGCCCCATGATACCGGCGTAATTGTAGGATGCATGAATATGGAGTAGGATAAGAAATAAAGAAGGTATAGCTACTTTCCTCAAGAGTTTTTTGAAGAAAAAGATGTGAAATGAGAGGTTTAAGCCTAAGTTTCAACAAAATATGTATGGGGGATCTGATTTTATGAATTTTTATCCATAAAAGTGCACTCCAATGGGTTGTTTCTAAACACCTGAATATAATCACACACACACACACACACACACACACATATATATATATATATGTATGCATGTATGTATGTATGTATGTATATGTATTTTTAAATGTAAATGTAAATGCAATTACTGGATGCTCTCCTAGAACAATAAATGCAACATATCATTAAAGAAATTTATATCTATGTATATAAATGTGTATTTCTAAATGCAAGTGTAAATGCAAAGAGCATATGGTTTTGCAGTGTTATAGATACAACATATCCATAAATTAATGTAATTGAAATTCTAAAGTCTTCAACACATATAATATGAAATCGATCAAACTATTAAACTACATGAGAAATAAATGAAAATAGTAAATGCATATGTATGTGTATTTGTAAATGTAAGTGTAAAATAAATAAGAATAATGAAAATTATAAAAGAATACAAGGGGAGACCAGTGCCTTATTGGGTATATGGAGTCTAATGAATATTTGTAAATGTGGATTTCAATAATGGCAATAATTCAAACTGTCAGGCACATAAATTGTTTACAACTTGTGTTAACGTGCATGTGAATAATTGAAAAAATCTTCTTGAGATAAAATGGCAATTCCAATTATGTGATTCTTCTTATTAATCCAAGTAACACTTCCCAATTGTTGTGATTGATTAAAATATTTTAATCCCTACTTTAGAGAACCGAATAACCAGATCACACATATATAGAAAATGTACAATGATAAACTGAGTATAAACTTGTTATATCAATTTAAACAATAGAGAAGCATCAGAATGGAGACAATCAAATAACTGCATAAATTTAACAAACAACTGATATCAAAATTTTAATCCGCAACTTAGATATCTTCATTTACAACATCAAAATACATGCATCTGAGTCTTTGTATATCAAAATTCATTATCTGCTGCAAATGACCTATATGCCATATGTCTGGTGTCTGTATCTTGGCTCTCTTCAACACTTAATTCTCTAGGAGGGCAGCTATAATCTTGAGTTTTTTGCTCTCTAGGAGGGCTAAACAGAAATATGAAATTACAAAATAGAACCTTGTAATCGCATTTGATGCAGATTCAAATACTAGTTGTCGATCCTTCACTTTGGTCAGATGATCGAATGACTTCCTTCAAAACAAACTGACATGATCTCCATCATGGCAATAAGGGCCCACCATACTATGCATTGCCAAGGAAATCCATGTGGCACTCGCCTGCGATATCGCGATCGATAAAGACCTCACAACTTCTGATTACGCGAAGGCGAGCAACCGTGGATCTCAACCATCGGTAATCCTATTCGTTCAACATAGTCACCAACTTTGTCATTAACCATCAAGCACCTTTCCTACCGAGATTATAACATCTCCGTTGATTTGAAACATGTGCATCTCATAAATGCTTTAGTAACCCGCTACATAATGTATTAAAACCAGATAAATGTATCAAAGTATTTTTATCATCTCTTTGGCTTCATTAAATCAGACACGTGGTACTCACCCGTGATATCGCGATCAACCAAAACAGTGTGGTGGGGTCATCACAGGATGGTGGGGAACGACTGAGATCAAATGATAATTGATCTACGGTCACACAAACTTGTCCCTCTGCAAAATATAAAACATTTATTAAAATAACGAGGGGACATCACTAGGCCGATGATCAACAATGATATAAGTTGTTTTTTAAATGTGGGAGCACGGTACCATCCAAGACTTAGGAAATAATAAAGTCAAGTGAAGGAAATAAAACAATAAATCAAAAGGGGCCCAACCTAGACGAAGCGATGGGGCTTAAGTTGTTTTAAAACCCTCCCCAAAAAGTAACGGCCCAAAAGATCCCACCCAAGGCATAAGATAAACACTAGGGTTTTACATGAAGACAAAGGTAAAACCCCAACCTTAGGATTTTTCCAAACACCATAGATGACCAAAGAAATAAGGCAAGATAAAATTTTTGAAGTTCCATCACAAGGAAAGGTCTCCTCCCTTCTTGGTAGTGATAACCTCCTGCACACACAACCCTTAAAAATTATGAATAGAGGAATATAATCTTTGAAGAACTCAAAGTTGATTCTCTTCTACCTGATGCTTTTATTCATTTTATCCTTACAAACATTTATAGTGATTACTAGAGGAACATAGACCAATTCTTCATAATAGAAGAATTTGATCATACTTTTCCAATGATGGCATTATGAGAAAACCTTAGGTTAAATTAATAATTACTATCTAAGTTCTTTAAATCATATCCAACCGTATAAGAGAAGACCGCTGTTATGTGTACTTGGATACCATGGAGAAAGGCTCTTTGGGCTCATTCATCAATCATCCTACCTTAAAACATACCAAAAGTCTCCTAGCAATTAGACATAGGAAGATTTAAGATGACTTAAAAAAAAATTATTGCCAAAGCATAAACTTATGATGAATTAACTAGGCCTAGTACACACTCCCTCCCCATTAACCACTTAGACATATGGAAATTAAATGTAAATTTTTTGCTATTTTAGTCATGTAGGTGTCCAATAAACCACTTGGTGGTGTTTCCCTTCAAGTTTATTTACTTGAATGAAGAGAAAAAGTCCCTTGATTACAATTAGAAAAATACATTTGAGGCCTTGGTTGTGTAATTGGTGGACCATAGTCACATTTAACACTTGTTACAAAGTTTGGGAGTTAAAACGTTAAGTAGATTTGATTTGTGATGGACACATTTGGATGGTAGTAATAATAACTTGCAATCTATCAAGACTTGATTACCTTATCACCTGTCAAATTCTAGCGATGAAATGATAGATTTATCATAATGTCACCTTGGAATCACATCACCATGAAAGAACTTCATCCAACATCCTTATGAGTGCAGTACCACCAAATAGGCATTTTGTCGATTTATCTTCCTTTGAGTTTAGGAAATCTGTGAAGAGAAGAGGAAAGCGAGATATGTAGTATGTCTAAAAGAGGGAGATCAACTAGAGGTCAAAAGATTAGAAGAAAATTCTATAAACACATGGAATTTTTTCTTGCTGAAGGGGGGTCATGTTCTTATGATGATGAGAGCATAGGCGACGTTGAGGTTCCCTTGAGGTACAA
>VDFB02031322.1:0-19061 GCA_007258455.2 Sequoia sempervirens | reverse complement strand
CATGGATAATTAATAGCTTGAACTATTCTTGACAAGTTAACTTCACTCAAGAGAAGAGATAACTCAAGAACTATAGGTAGTGGTGGCACTTGATCATCTAGAAGGAGATGTACCTATCTCTTGTCTTCAAAATTTGACTTAAAATCTCATAAGGAGATGTTTATAAAGATACAAAAAAATCTTGTGTATTAGTACCAAGCTTGGTTCTTCATAGATTTCTCTTAATTCAACTTTCAAGTATTAAATAATAAAGATAGCACATATAAAACAAAGGTTCAAGTGCCTTTACATTTACTATAACTTGTTACACCTAGAAGGCTATAATAAATGCTTGCAAGTTATCATTAAAAGTGGTTCTTAAACCATATATATACACACCTTATTGGTTTAATAGTACGAATACAAGTACATTTGGTTTGATGCATTATCCATCAAATCATAATAATATTTTTTTTGGCACTAGAGATGTCAAAAATGGAATTAAGTGGAAATTTTTTTATTTGCAATAATTTGTCTAAATGTATCATGGAACTAATCTCTATTTATTTTTCATGATACATATAGAATTCATCATCATTTTGAGTAAATGACAAAATACTCTAACATCAGATGAGCATGAGGAATAAAATGTTAAGAAAAGAGAAAGAGTGAGGCTACAAACATAAAATTAGGAAATTGAATACCATAGGAAAAGATATACAATAATTTCCAATTGAAGATGAACATGTAACATCCAATCAGGCTAAGAGACAAAAGGAGTTGGTGGTACAAAGGAAACCAATACAAAACCTTTGTGGAATAACAAAATTGAATCCAAAAGTTCGTGGCACTCAATCTTTTCATCTCAAGTTGAAGGCATACCATGTTTCCATTGTCAAGAACAATGTACATCATCGATGACATCTCAAGTTGGAGACACACAAACTTTCACATCTCAAGTTGAAGACACGCCATCTTTTCCATCTCAATTTGAAGATACATCATACTTTCCATCGCAAGTTAAAGGTACATAATCAATCTCATCTCAATTCACTGTAGAGGAAATTCCTTATGTTGAGGCAACTTTACAATGAGAATTGTTGTCAACTAGGTATGCACCTCGACTAAGTTGCAAAAATCAACCTGATATTGGAACATGGAATGATCTCCTTGAGTGTGGGCTCATATGTTGGAGATCAACCTCTAGAGAAGGTTGGTTCCCTTGACAGCTCACCTAAACTAACTAAACTAATGTTTTCTAAGGAAAAGAGTAAGGACTAACTTTAAAATGAACCTATTTCTTTCTAAGGTGATGTACCAAATGATTTTTTCAAAGCATATACTGTTGTTTGGACTCAAAATGATCAACAATCTAAACTTAACACATACACAACTTAGTATTGTGTATGTCTTTGGAAAAGTGTTTCAGAACAAGGCTTGGTATGTTAAAGATAGTGTTTAGAAGGAGCTATGTATGCTATCAAAACATACTCTCTAATATTAACTAGTTGACACAAGTTATTACCTACAAAAATGCATACTTTCTGCTCAAAGGCAAGGAAAATAAGACAGAAATCAAAGGGAAAAGATATCACCACAATATTATTTATCAACTATCTAAAATATTTTCAAAATAAAAGCAAAGGAGAAGGTAAAAATAGCTTATTTAATTGATCAAAAGTGTTATGTATATTGTTGTACAAGATTGAAAGTGGAGTTACAAATATGCTCTAGCTTGAAAGAACTATGAAAACTAGTTACAATGCAAAACTAGAGAGTAAGAACTAGAGGAAAAAACTTCCCTTAGGCTGCCTTTTATACTGCTCAATAGCTTCCAAGAGATTAGGAACATGTGTTGAGAAGATAAAGATAATTCTTCACTTGAGTTGGCTGAGTCAAACTCCTTGGGCGTCCAAAATAGTTTATCCTAATTTGAATCTCCTTAAACTGATCTAAAAAGGTGTTAAGTGATGGAAAAGTCTTTCCTTGACCTTTTCCACCAACTAAGTACCTTAAATAGCTCCTACATGTTGGTAAATGCTCCAGAACTAGGTCAAAACTACCCTAGATTCTCTCCATTAGTTTTGTAGCTCCTCAAACTACCCCTAGATTCCCTCCAATTGATCATGACCAGCCACCAATCCTGCTCAACTACTCATAATTACACTTGGACTGACTTATAGCTATGTTTGAAACATCATTAATCTGCTACTTTTGGAGAACATGTTCACTGTTTTCCATATATTTTTTATAAGATACATTACTACCCTCAATACCCTCACTTATCTTAAGATATCCAATGCCCCTATTCTTGGTAGGAACATCCAACATAAATGACAGTTTTAGAACAAATACCTATATTAAACTTTTCTTGATTTTCTCTTTGTGTCTAACAATTCTTTAAATTTTATGTTTATGTGCACCAAACTTCCCTAGAATGACTGGACTGTGCATCATTATTGCCCTCTTAAGCATTTTCTAATAGCAACCCACTCCCCTTCTTATGCATTACATATTTGATAGCAATCTTTAGGGTTTGCTAACGTTTTGGAAAACATCAACATTTTCTCAAATTGAAAGAGACACATCATAATACCTTTGACAGAGTTTTCTTTCTAGAAAAATTGTTTGATGTTCGATGACCTCAACACCATAATGACTTCCCCTTAACTTTCATGCACTATCTTCATGAAATGTGAACTGAAATCTTTACCCTTTTTGATCTGCTCTGTTATCTTTCATAGCATTCTCCTTTGATTCATTGACTGTCCTTTTGGATGGTCTCTGCTACTGTTCTCATGGTCACTAGAACTATCCTTTCAACAGTTCATGTCATCAATCACTGTCACCTTCACTATGAGGACTGTCACATGTCATTTGAAAAATACTTGGTATGACTTGAAAACCTTGAGGATTTTCATATGCATAAGCTGCCATCATGCATTCGTTGAAGAAATTATCTTAGAGAACATATCACATTGTTGCCTCTTTGTCATGTCTTGGTCTCCACTCCTATTTTTTGTTTGGATTCACCAAACAGTCCTTATTTGAAACTCCATCCTTCATTTTCTCATAGGACTATCCTCTTGAGTTTTAACTATAACTGCCCCATTTCCTTAACACTATGGACAAACAAGATTGTTAGTAACTATATTCACTGTTGATAATATTTGCATTATTATACAATCATGACTACTCATTTGGAAAGAAGGATTGCTTCACGTCATGAGATTTGTGACTGTCCTCTCATGTCTTATAAATATTGATGACCATGACTATCCTATTTCAATGAGATCAATCATAATGCAATTAATTGTTATCTACTTATGCTAGCTTCAACTGTGATGGGGGCCATGTTGAATATCTTGTATGAGCTAACTATCCTCCTCATAAACCTTTGTCACTATCCATTTGATGACTGTCATTACAAACCCGTCATCATATAATATTGCTCATTGTTACTTAACAGTTCACAAATGGTATCCTGTACGTGTCTTTGGCTTGCTCCATTATGACTATCGCATTATGAATAAGGGGCCTTTTGGGCATGTGGACTGTCATCCTCCTTCCTTGTGATTTGCCAAGGCTATGGTATTTCTTCATAGTCATATATCACTGCCACCTACTCACTTAGGACTGTCAACTTGGGGATTGTCTGCATGTATAATTAGTTCAGTCATCTCTCTGAATATTGGGTTGTCTAGGAGCTTTTCAACTATCCTTCTCTCTTTCACCTTCTGATACTCATGAGTGTACTATATCATCATAATTTATTTGATGATATTTCTCTTCACACCATTGTCATTGTCCTCCATCAATCCTCAAGGCCTAACTACCATCACAGACCTATAGCCTGTCATCCATGTCTTAACTAACTATTATATCAAGGGTTTCAAGATGATTGTCCCTTCTCCATGCCTGAGATCATTATCTTGACATATCGCATTCTCACTGTTGCTATTGACTTCCTGTCATTATGTCCTATCTTGGGGACTATCATTTTCTTTTGAGCCTTATCTCTAGTTCTTTCACACTTATTGTCAACTCAAAACCATTCTCTTCACTATTTTTCTTGCAGACTTAGAAATTGTGTACTATCCTTCAAAAAATGTCTCTTGACTTCATATTTATGTGACAACTTATGTCACTATCTATTCATGGCGTTTACTATCCTTCAATCATGGTATCTCAAAATCATTGTGCTACATGTTGTTATGACTATCTTTTTTGTCATAAAGACTGCCCTAGATGCTATCTTTAAACCCATGTTACATACCTACCAACTTGGCAAGTAGAGGATAATGACAACTTCAATACAAATTCTAATGAGGAAAGATAAATGAAATGCTTATGAACCTGCGACTTTTTCCTTTTACATTGAGACATGGACCAAAAATAGTGAACCTATAATTTACTACCCCCAAACCTTATCCATTCCTTTCAACTACTACTTAGTATGAAATTTGGTGGTCACAAAAACCTTTGAAACATGCATAAAACGGATATAGGACTGTCTTTCCTACTTTAAGTGCGTTTTGTCATAGACTAAACAAACACCATCTTATACCCTTTTGATGTCTTAAAGATTTTCCTACCTGTACACTATACCACAGTCTCTATCACCTAACCTTGCCATGATTTATAAATAGTCATTTTGTGCTTGAATCCACTATCCTTTTACCCATTGGAGTTCCCTATCAGAGGTACCCTTGTAACTGTCTTTGAATTTGCAGCACTATCTTCTTCACAAACTGTGTTCTATTGTAGCCAAGACTTCATTGGTTATTGTCTTGGAACCTTAAGTTTCTCATATGCACTGTCCATAAAACTCTATACCTTAGATGTGGTTTCTATTGATGATAAATGTTTCCCTGAGTGTCCTTTTGAAATGACTATCATTTCAATCTACTCACTGTCTTTTCCACATAACCCTGCCCTTGACCTGGTTCACATCATAAGTCTTCATCCTTTTTCGCATTTGTGCAGTCCTCTTTGATGATGGTTTCCCTTTTGTGGACTATTCTTACACCACTGTCCCCTATAATCCTTGCACTACTTAGAGGGCCATCCTTGTTCTATCCTCTTGAACAATGTACTATCATATTGCAATAGTGAATATCTACTTACCTAGTTGTTATCCCTTACTTGCTCATTGTTAAGACTGACATCACATAATACTGCTCACTGTGTTTTTACCTTGGAAATGCATTTAGACTGTCCTTTATGTCTATATGACATTCCTATGACTATCCCTTATGCATTTTAGGTGTCTGTACTAAATAACAGGCTTGTTCTTAATGCCTAACAGCTGCCACTTTTTCTTTCATGTTCATTATGCCTGGTTTTCTTATTTCACTAACAATTCAACAAGTGCATGTGAGACATCTTCATATTGCTGATTGCTTCATTGGTCAACTCACTATCCTCACATCTCTGTTGCCTTTTCTTCAACAGTCACAATGATTGCCTCCCTTGACTGCAACCTTCCTTGAGATTTCTTCTTGCTGCAATTTCAATATTTTAGTGCTTAATTTATTCAATTGGAGTTTGAATTTCCCAATTTGAAAACTCACACAGTTCTTATCACCTAAAAATATTACAGTCATCGCTGCAAGGTAACTGCCAATGATAAGCCCAGTAGAAGGATCTCTAAAATCTCATAACTGTCTAATAGAGGTGATGGTTTTAACCCTATCCATGCTAGGTTGGATTTTAGTGTCAAAATATAATTGCATAGCCCAATTTCTTGATTTTGTGACTATTTATTGTTGCTCCAAAATAGAAAATTGGAATTTTCTCCCTTCAAACTGCTCCAAATAGCCAACACATCAAGGGAGTAAAGCTGACAATAAAGTGTTATAGCTTGAAAAGTATCCACCATTATCATCAACTTCTTAAATATATATTTCTCTCCCATTTGTTCAATTGCATCAAATAAATCATCACTTTAAACCTCTTCAAAATCTTGGAAATTTAGCTGCAATCTTCTTCCACTTATTACCATATTTATCTTGGGGACTTATAACAAGAGATTGTTCCTCTTCTGATAAAGAACGCCCTTTTTTATCCTAGGCTTTAAATGATTTGACATCTGCAAGCTGTGTAACCCTCCCATACTTTGCTGCTCTGACTCCCTCATTTTTACAATGTAATCATATGTGTTGAAACCCTTCTTTACTATGAACCATGATTGTCCCTTTTTTATGGCTGCATGACCTTGACAGTCTATTGTCATTGCAAACCCTTTCTATTATTCACTGTCGCATCTTGACTTCATGACTCTTATAGGAATTTTATCACTCAGACTTTATGATAAAATGTATTCACCATTTCACCTTGACAATCATTCTAGCATCTTCAAAAGTCTGCAATCCTTATTTTCCCTTTTGTTATGCTCTCATACCCAGATCACTTTGCTTACCCAGCTGTCTTTTGATTGTCAATGTATGGACTGCCGTAGCTCTTTCATGCATTGCCTTTACTTTGAAACTATGCATTGTTCTTATTATCTATGGTTTAAGAATGTTTAGACATTTTTAGATAAGGATAGGCTTATCAACAACTATAATGGAAGTAGTGGAAACACATATTCTAGGTTCTGAATATATTGATCAAGAATATATATTACAAGCAAACTCTTTTCATCTCTACACAAGGAATGCACCTAGAAAGGTAAGGACTTTGGTCATATATGGAAATATCTCCCTAAAGATACCTCTCATTTGGAATGATCTTCTACAAAACTTCAAAAAAATCTTCCACTTTCCTTGCACTACGCCAAGTCTTCCTCCTCCTGCAACATGGTGTATAGTAGGGACAACAAGATCTCCTCTTCCTACAATGTGTCATTATATTTGTCTATTTTCTTGCAACATTCCTAAGATTTGGAGTAACAAACTGTTGTTCTTTCTCCATGCCACAAGTTTCTCTTGGACTCCTTCAAAAAACCAACTGAAAACCCTAAAGGTTTCTCTTGTTGCGTGGATGAAACCTTGACATTTTCCAAAGGATAAAAGACTTCAATTTTTTCCCTCTTTCAACAATACTTGACACCTTAGAAACCTAAAAAACTTGCAAAAGATATTTAGGAAACCTAAAAACTTGCAAAAGATATTTAGGGAATTCTTACATTAATGGTGATAAAAATATCAACAAGATTCTTAACCATTATTGTTATGTCAAGAAATTTACAATGATATTTGAGTGTGTTCATAAAAACTCTATCTTAAATCAAGGAGAGTTCTTGAAATCATCACCCTTCATTTATTTAAAAATTCTTGATAATGATAATGAAAAATGTTTTATTTAAAATAATGTAATTTTTTGTATACATTATGTGGCTGGTGATCCTGCAGGAATATAGCCCTTATCCACAGGAATATAGACCTTATTTTTTATGCATGTATAATTGAACGGGAAAATAGGATGTGAGAAGGTAATGCCAGGTTATCCGACGTAACTATTGCTAATGATTCTATTACTTATCTAAATAACCGTTTCAAGAATGAATAGATTTTAATCGTGTTGCTCTCATTTGCACGATATCAGAAATGATGGAATGCGGCAACAATAGTAGAGCAAAGGGAATAAAGGCTCTCTTCCATACTCTCTGCTGGTCTAAAAGCCTACGTGACTTCCTATACAACTAAGTCTCGAAGTGTCTGTAGAGAAGCATGTGGAGGGAATGGGTGTGCTGCAGTTAACAGATTTGGAATTTTATGCAATGACCATGATATTTTTCAAACCTTTGGAGGGGACAATATTGTTTTATTACAACAGGTGAGATTTTAAGTTTGTTCTTTTCTTAGGCCCTGAATATCTATTGACAATAGCAAAAGGCATTTACAGGACTCTTTGTTGTTTCATGCAGGTTGCTACTGATCTTTTGAAGCAGTACAAAGAAAAGTTTCAAATTGGGACATTTAATGTCACTTGGAACTATTTGAGAGATATGTTGAGCACATATCTCTCAGAGGAAAACCCAATTATTGCTCGACGAGAAGGAGAGGATCACTTGTGAGATTATAAATTCCAGCTGGATGCATTCAAGGTATGTCTATAATTCTTGCAGCCTATTTATAAATTTTATCATCCAGAGCAACTGTTCTCCCATTCAAGATCTGCCCTGCTTATTAAATGTTTGAATTTTTTCCATTTCAGCATCGGACATCAAGGTTGCTACATAGTGTTGTTGTACGTCTCAAGAAACACTCAAAGATACTTGGCAGTTTTGAGGCATGGAATCGATGCTTGAAGCATTTGTTGATACTTGCTGAATCACATATAGACTCTGTGATACTTACAAGATTTATAGAGATTGTTAACAGATAAGCCTTCCAGAATAATAAATATGTTACACCATAGTACTAATAAAGTCTCAAACGAGAGCAATAATTCCAAAATACTTACATAAGCTAACTCATAGTTTCAATTCTAACCATGCTTTTGGCCATGCAGCTACAAGGACAGGAATGCCCATGTAGTATTGAAGATTCTATGTGATATTTATTCTCTAGAGCATATTTGGAAGGACATTAGAAGCTACAAGAATGTTGACTATGTAGCACCTAAAAATGCTAAGGTGGTTTCCTTTCTATGGACATTTTTTAACAGAACTGAACTAATTTTGTAGGCAATTTTAAACCTTATTGTCCATTTTGTGAACATGAAATTCATAACATTTCAATTTGTAAATTTTTTTGGACTGGGTTATTTGCCTTGTCTACAGGAAATTCTTCGACTTACTGAGTACCTTAGTTTTGAAGTGAGGAGTGTAGCAAGAGAGCTTGTCGATGCATTTGGAATTCCTGATTTTGTTTTGTGTGAACCTGTTGGCATGCAATCTGTGCCTTTTTGTTCTAGAGATTATAACTGTGATTTTATCAAAGTATAGCGGTATTTATTCATTAGTTCATTTCATTTTTGTTTGATGTAGTATCAAGTTTGTAATTGGTGCTTACTCTATGTAATAATCGACTCTAGGAAAATTCACTGCCATCAATTTACCAGTGAATTTTATTTGGTGGTGAATTTTCCATCGGTAAATTTTTCATATTGGTGAATTGTTGGCGGTGAATTTTCTGTCAGTGAATTGCTGATAGTGAATTTGTCATGTGCCGTAATAATCATTTCCAAAAAAAGGCCTTTTCAGTAGCTTCCATTCCCTGATTGCTTCCTTATGTGTGGATACTGGTATACATGGTGTTGGCAGTAATTATTGGTTACTATGTAAAGGGAATAAATAAATCTTTTCAAGTGGCATAAATTAATTCAGTGTCTTTGCCTATATGCATTGGACTATGGGTAATGATGTGCCCTGTTTTATGCAAGAATCGATATGAACTTATTGGAAACATGTTGAAAAGTAGGGAAATGGGAAGAAACTTTCTGTTAAGTGTGGTCATGAATTGGTTTATTGGCCCAACCCTCATGACAGGATTAGCTTGGTCAACACTGCCTAACCTCTCAGGATATTATGCTGGTGTCATTTTAGTAGGTGTTGAAAGATGCTTTACGATGGTTCTCATTTCTCATTTGGGTAATTTTGTATACTTAATTTTTAACATTTGAAAAGAAATGACTCACCCAGCTTGCGCAAGTGCAATTCATCTTTATGCTCTTCTTTCTTCCTCCAAGTGTGTGAATGGTTTAATCTAATTCATGTGTATTCCGATACTCTATTGTATTTTACTTGGGAGAATAGTATTTTGTTTGATAGGTTTTTTTTGTGGGGCCTATACTTTCGTTTTGGTTTTGAGAATTTATTAACTTTATTCGATACATATTCTATAGAAAAATGTAGATCAATCCTTCTATTAACCAAAACAACCAATGAAACCTTCCATATTATTTCGAGTGTTAGAAATTTCAACGGTTAGACAGGTTAGATAGTTCGTTGCTTATGAAGAGGAAAAAAGGAGAAAAATCAAGGGCTATTTGTCCTTGCATCTTGTCTTCTTAGCATTATTACCATGAGTTCAATGATTGTAACAAGAGCGAGGTGGGGTGCCTTAACGTCTGTAATATAGTTAATGGTTGTGCAGTTACAAATGATGCAGATGGTAGCATTATAGAAATTTTAGAAGAATTCATGGTGGAAATACTAGGGAGATCCCCCTTGCACAAACATGTGCAAATCAAAATTATTTGTAAGCAATGACAAAGATAGAATCATATTATTTGACATGTTTAAACAGAAAATATTCACAAACATATTCGGTTACTGGAAAGAGTAGTCATATCACATTATTTGACATGGTTGAACATAAAATATTCACAAATATATTTGGTCACTAGAAAGAGTAGCCATGGAGAGTTAAAATGCAGTTAGTGGTCTTATACTCCTTTTAAATGAAAATTGTGGAATGTAAAACTAATAACTACAACGCTCCCCCTGCCCACAAAAAAATACAAAGATTATAGTACAAGCCAAGAATAAACACAATAGTATTAAATCCTTTGTGTTCCTCTACAACATTTCAAACCTATTTATGGCACATTAGTCAATTTTGTTAAAAAACTAATAACTACAAACCCCCCCCTCCCCCCAAAAAAAAAAATACAAAGATTACAGTACAAGCCAAGAATAAACACAATAGTATTAAAGCCTTTGTGTTCCTCTACAACATTTCAAACCTATTGTAATACAAAGATTATAGTAGAAGCCAAGAATAAACACAATAGTATTAAAGCCTTTGTGTTCCTCTACAACATTTCAAACCTATTTTATGGAACATTAGTCAATTTTGTTGAAATTTAAATCCACTACCATCATGAGTATCTTCATCTTTATTGATTTATTTATAGGGAGTAACAACCTTAAAATACAAGGAAACCATGAACACTGTAGTTAGACACAATATAACTCATAGTCAAGGATGTGCACACAATATGATTCATAGTCAAGGACGTGATGCTTGAGTTTGTATATTTTGTTGAAAATGTCAGTTGCCACATGAATTCACTGATTAGCATTCATGGTTGTTCTCTGTTATCTCTACTAAGTACCACTAAAATATGAAAAAAATATATTCTACATACTATAAAAAAATATATGGCTTCAAGGAGAGGTAGAGGCAGAGGCGAAACTAAAGCTAAAGGTTAGAATGATTAGCATTTACTAAAATACTAAAATTTTAACTCTTTACCTAACTGTTATAGCAACTATGAGGGAATAGCATTTACTAAAATTTTAACTCTATTTACTAAAATTTTAACTCTTTACCTAACTATTATAGCAACTATGAGGGAAGTTTTTAGAGCATAAAAATTTATGTACCTTGTCAAAAACTTGTTATTTTTAGGCTGCAAAGGACTCATTTTCCTTTAGTGGCAAATGGGTCCCTGTTAGATTTTCTAAAATTGAGATTAGGGTCCTATTCCTTGATTTCTACATTCTCAAAATCCTAGTTGTTAGCTTCTAAAATTTTGTAGGTAATTTTGTAGTTTCAAATCTTCAATTTTGCACTTTAAATGATAACTTTTGCAACTTTGACAACTTTGATAATTTTTCTCCAAACTTGCTCCACTTGATCTTCAACTTGTAGACTTGTAAACACACACTCAATAGGAAGAAAAACTTGTTGTTTGTTAGTGAATGGGGGTTTTCCTTGGTCAAACCTCTTGTAGGTAATTAAACTAAATGATAAAATCAAGGAATGAAGCATGAAACATTGAATATGTAATGTAGATACCTTGGATATTGTCTTGTGAAACAAATCTGCAATCTAACATGTAGTGGCCATGAAGAATGTAGATCTTCAATGCTACATCCAATTCCTTAGCTCAACAACATGAATGAAAGCATCAAACTCTTGTCATGATGAATTGAACTTGAATTATTGCAATAGACTTTTGAAATATACCTTGAAATGCCTTATGAAAGCTCTTGTAATGCTCTAATGCTTGTAAACTTGAATGCTTGAAGGCTTAGAATGAATTGCTAGGATACTTCATAACTTGATAGGTGAAACTATGTAAATTAACCCCTTATTTATACTAAATTAGGAGATTAACCCTTAAATTCAAACAATTAAGGCCAACACCAGATTTGGGAGTAAACTTTATTAAATTCCTACTAGAATTAAATTTGAAAAGGGGGCCCTCATTAAGGACCCATTCGCCACCTAGGGTGAATGGGTCATGCCTTAGTTTTCTAGACCTAACCCTATGGGATGGAAAGAGTATTAAAAACCTATTTCAAATCAACTCAAAAAGGGGGGTCCTATTAAGGGAGGACCCATTCACCACCTAGGGAGAATGGGTCCAGGCACCATTTTCCAGGACCTAAATTTCCCCAAATAAATGTTTTATTATTTAAATTATGGGTGTCGGGATAGATATTTGAGAGGTGTCAAAAATAAGGTTTAAATTCGAATTCAAGGGAGTTTTAATTAACTCCAATTAACCACAATTAATTAAGACCGCACTAGATAAAAAGTGAAAGTCATTTATAACACTTTACAACACCTTTGTAAAGGACCAATTAAATGTTTTAATCAAATAAAGTTCCTAGAATAATGTGAATGTGTACAACACATTACAACACTATTCGAAGACACCATTAATTCAGTTTTAATGTCAATTATCAAACCAAGTAAGGGAAAAAGGCTACTTTTTCCATTACTACAGATAGATAGGGAGATATACGTAGAGACAGATATGTTGGCATATTGTTATCATTAATATCAAAGGAGGATTAGGAGTGAGATGGAACTGATCCTAGCAAAGGGAGTTATGCCATTGATGCAAAAAAGGAACATGACATGTTTAGGATCTAGCTCAGGGAAGATGTGCAAATTACAAAATATTTCTCAATGTGGTGCATTTTTGTCATGAAATTGTTGAGTATTATTTCAAGCATCTAAAGAGAAATAAAGATTAGATCTGATATGGGTTTTCTAAGAGGTTCTAAAAAATGTGATGTGTAGGTCTAGAGGACGTATAACACTCTCAAAAATGAATTGTGTTTCTTCTTGGTCAGAATTAGGATTTACTAGTTAAACCCTAGGGTTGCAGTCATGGGCATAGAAATGTCTTTTAATTTGTCGTTGACTTGTTAAAGTTGTTGCAGGTTGCTTAAGTTAAGTATACTTAAGCCTTTGAAGTTGTATTGGTGACCAACCCCTTCACCTTGTCATTCAATCATTGTCATTGCTTGATATCGCACATCATAGAAAGATAGTTGGAGTTTGTGATAAGTTCATCGATACGCGATGAATGACTATCACTAGATCTCGCACATCACATAAAGGAAGTTGAAATTGGTTTGTAATTTAGTGATACATGATGGAGGATAATACCTTGATGGGACAAGTAACACGTGGCATCATATGACCCGATCGCTTCACCTCATTGTTGTGAAGTGAAGCATTTGGATATTTGTGCAATATGTGATGTATGGATGAGATTGAAATGAAGAACATCCAATGGATGATATTGCATCATAGGGTCTTAGTTCATCATGATAATGAGATCAAAGGAAGTCAAGCGTTCAATGATGAGTGAAGTTAGTGGAATGTGACATCAACATGTACAGGTGTCTGAATGTTATTGCATCATTGGGTGTTAGTGCATCGTGTTAATGCCTTGTTAAGAGTCAAAGCTTTCAGCAATGCATGATGAGTGTTGACAAGTATTGGAGAATGATGTCAGAGGTAGACACATGGCATTAGCCCTCCAGCCCATGGAGATTTTGTGGACCTATTGTTAGAGCCTATAGGATAGCGGTGAATGATGTAGATTGATCTATAGCTAATTTGATGGTGATAGCTACATCGTGGAAACGGATGTGATTTTTCAAGTATTTTGGCGATACAAAATGGTTATAAGTGATCACTACATCACAAAAATGGATGCGATTGTTCTAAGTGTTTTGGTGATACACTATGTATGAAGGATAAGATCAACAAAGGAGATTTAAACAACTGCTTATCAAATTGTTGTGTTTTAAATTTGCAACAATGAATAGGAAGTGTAGGATCATGCCGCGAAGTCAGTATATTGATGACCTAGATTTGAATGCAATAATCACAAATGGCTAACTCAATGCGAAAATGGTTTCGACTAGAAACTGACATAGAGGAAAGAATTCATATGTCCAACCATCAAACGACCAATGTAAATGAGATTTGATCCACAAAATGGCGGCATAGATTCTAGAGGTGATCACAGAGACAAGAATCAACATCAAATCAAATAATTAGAACACATTGAATGTATAATCAAATTTTAGGGTCTGACAAAGAGAATGAAGGGAAATTCTCTGTATCTAAATTAAATGGTGTGTGGCTTGATGCATAGGTATGGTTATATTTGATAAACCTTATCAGATGTCTTTATGATGAGCTTGATAATGGCATGTTTCTCAATGAATAGGTAGCTTTTTGGTGAAGTTTACAAGTGAGGGAAACCCTAATAGGATGTGAGGAATGATCTGGACGAAGTAGAAAATCTTGAGGTAATGATTATAGGTTGGTAAAGAAGGAATACAATTAGGTATTGTCTATGTTGTTGATTATGCAAGTGTTGGTGTTGTGTGAGAAGTCTACAAGTGCCCTAAGTGTTGAACATAGAGATGTACAACTAAGAATGCATTAGAGAAGACAGTGTAGAGAAAAGAAGAGTGCAGAGCATAAGTATGTGTTGTTGAGAGTATAGCTACAACAACAGAGTGTAAGTTACAATAAGTGCAACAATATAGTGTATGTATTGATGCATCTCAGGTTTATGTAGAACCATTTATATGCATATTTGAGCTTGTAATGTTGTAGAGGTTGTTGCCTCATTTGTATTGAGTTGGTGCTTAGAGTAGGGGATTGGTGTCTCCTTGGAGTTGGTGCTCCTAAATCATGGAGTTAGTGCTTCCTTGGGTGGGTACCCTAAAACATTGTAATAGAAGTTTTATTTGTGACACTAGATTTGACCAATAGACTCAAGTAGCCTTTGTCACCATGATTTTCCCATCTTAGGTTTTCCACATATATCATGTGTAATGTGATATGTTGTGTGTTGTGTTATATCTTTGTATCACATGCTTAATATTTTTACATTAATGGTTAAAGAAAGTAGTTTGCATAGAAGGTTTTAAGAAGGCCAGAATTTTAATATCTATTGATTCACCCCCCACTCTCAGTAGACTATTTTATTCCAAAAATTGGTATTAGAGCCCTAGGTTTCCTAGGAGAAGCTTAACTAGCTCGGGTAGGTCCTTGACTTTGTGAACACAAATGGCCAATCAGGAAAGCACCTCTTCAACCAAGCAACCTAAGTTTGATGGAATAAATTATTGCTATTGGAGCCCATTATTGAAAGGATACTTGGGATCCTTAAGTTTTGATGTGTGGATGTCAGTTGTAAATGGATACACACCACCTACCATAGCCCCAATTGATTTTGCAGCCAAAAAGGATTATGAGAACAATGAAAAGGCATGGTACAATATCATGAAAAGTATGTCTAGGCCTGTGCATAACAAAGTTATGTATTGTAAGAATGCACAAGATGTCTGGGATACATTGAAGAAGATTTATGAAGGAGATGACAAGGTAAAACTGAAAAAGCTGCAAATATTGAAAGCTTGATTTGAAGGTCTAAGAATGACAGAGGAAGAAAATATTGCAAACTATCTAACGAGAGTTAATGATATTGTGAACTCTATCAGGGGAAATGGAGAAGAGACGAAAAAGGATGTGGTTGTATTGAAATTTCTCAGATCAATGACATACAAGTATGAATCTAAGATCTCAACTATAGAAGAAGGGAGAGAAATTGAAAAACTTACTTTAAAGGAGCTACATGGTATATTCATAGCCTATGAGATGAGGATGAGAGAAGAAGAACCTTCCTAGAAAAAAGTTGCTTTTAAGATTGTTAACAAGGAGAAGGATATTTCTCCCAAGAAAAATAAGGCAGAATTGATTCCATCTGAGGATAATGAGACTAATGAAGAGGAGTCAAACTTCATTAGAAGACTAAGAAGAGGATCTAGAAGATGCAAAAGTAAGTTGCCCTTCAATTTTTTGGAATGTCGTAAAGTAGGTCATTTCATTGCTAAATATCCCTACAATAAGAAAAGCAACTATGAACAAGAGGAAGATGACAAAATGAAGAAACCCTACCACCCTATGAAAATAAATTTTTAGAAGAAAAAAAAAAATCTATGCATCCAAGAAGATAATGATGAATTAGAAGACTGCAATAGCTTAGATGATGAACAAATTTGTGCTTTTGTTGCTAGAAACCATGAATTTTTCCTTATGGAAAAAGATTATGAGTAGAAGAATGAAAAGGTTGAAAATCTTCCTAAAGAGGGTGAAGAAGAAGGTGTGGTTGATCTCAAAGGAGAACTCATCTATTCTCTTGATGAGATTGATGATCTCAGAGATGAAATTGAGGAGTTAAAGAGGAAGAACAAACAATAGAAGAAACTTTCTCAAAAGGAGTCAGATAAACTAAGCAAGGAACTAGAAGAATCTACCCAGGATGTGGTAGATTTGAAGCTAAAGCTAGAAGAAGCCAAGAGAGTAGAGGATGTGATTAATTCCAAGCTTCAATCTGAAGTAGACAGATGTATGAAGCTTGAGGAAGAGATTGTTGCTCTGAGAAGAGATCTAGAAAAGGAAAAAGTGTAGATACAGAAAGGACTCAAATTGAAAAGTGGCTCAAGCATTCTACATGAGTTACTAAGCATCTAGAGGCCTGCAACTAAAAAAAAATTAGGCTTAGGTTTGGAGAAAGGACAAAGCTCCTTTGTTGATGCTCCTACAAAGTTGTATGAAAGATTTAGAGTAGAAGAAAAGTCTAAATCTATAAAGGAGAGAAACTATAAAGGAACAAATTGCAATGAGAAATATACAAAGGAAAAGAAAACTAACAAAGAAAAGAATCCTGTTATAGACAAGAAGGATAGCCAATCAGATCTTCATCACCAGAAGAATAAGCAAAACTTCAAAAGGACTAATACTAATGGATTCACTAGGGTGAGAGACACAAGAAGGTGGATGCACAAAAGACCTCCTCATCCTGTACAAAATTCTATGACTAGGGATTCTTCATATTTCTATGGATATTGTTATTCATGTAATCAGTATGGTCATAGGGCTAGAGAGTGTAGAATTATCCCTAAAAGGAGTGTAAATTTTGAAATCAAAAACTCGTTTTCTTCTTTAGTTGATATGAATATAGTTTGTTTCAATTGCTATAATTTTGGTCATATAGCTAGAAACTATAGAGAAATTTTTGAAAGACCAAATGCTCATTTTGAGAAGAAGAAAAAAACACCTCCCAAAGCTCAAAATAAAACTAAAATATTTGAGAAAAAAGGAAGAAAATTTTGAAAATAAACCTAAGAAGGTATGGAGGGAGAAATAGTAGGATTCTACTCAATCTTTGATTACCCAAACAACATTACATGTGAAGGAACAATATTTGTGGGTAATTGATAGTGGTTGCTCCAAGCATATGATAGGAAATAAAAGAAAAAATATTGAACATAAAATGAGGAAAAGAGGATCGGCGAGTTTAGGTGATAATATTACTATCAAGATTCATGGTGAAGGAATTTTGAGCATAGATGGGAAGAACAAAACTAAATATGTGCTCTATGTTGAAGGTTTGAAACATAGTCTGTTAAGTGTGAGCCAAATGTGTGATAATGGTTATAAGGTCACATTTGATTCAGAAGGCTACAAAATAAAAAATAATGAAAATGTATTCACACAATGGTTGAGAACTGACTGTAATCTCTACAATCTCATTAAAGTAAAAGTTCAAACTTGTCTGATGGGACAAACTAATGGGACTTGGCTTTGGTACAGAAGACTAGGCCACATTAACTTTGACAACTTGGTGAAAGTGAGTTCAAGAGGATTAGTCAGAGATATGCCTAAAGTATCTATGCCTACAAACATCATATACAAAGAGTGCCAAGTGGGAAATCAAACAAAGACTAGCTTTCCAACCAAATAATACTCAACCACAAAGCCTTTACAACTAGAACTTCACACAAATCTATGTGGACCCACAAGAACAAGAGGACTGAAAGAAGAAGGATACTTTATACTGCTAATAGATGATTATACAAGGATGGCATGGGTTACATCTCTGAGGGACAAATCACAAGTATTTGAGAGATTCAAAATATTTAGAAAGATGGTTGAGAAGGATATAGGAAGGAAGTTAAAAATTTTAAGGTCAGATAGAGGAGGAGAATTCACATCTGGTGAATTTTTTTATTATTATGGGGCACATGGAATTAAGAGACAATATTCAGCACCAAGAACTCCACAGCAAAATGGGGTGGTAGAGAGGAAGAATAGGGTTGTGGAGGACATGGATAGAATGATGTTAAAAGAAGCTAGATTAACTGATATGTTCTAAAGAGAAGTGATACATACTGTAGTATACATTTTGAATAGAGTTCAAATCCGAGTACATAGTGATAGTACTCCCCAATGAATTGTGGTATGGTGAACCCGCAACTATGAAATACTTAAAAGTATTTGGAAGTAAGTGCTAAATCAAAAGAGAAGATGAAAAATTGGGAATGTTTGATTAAAGGAGTGATGAAGGGATATTTTTAGGATATTGTACTCAAAGTAAAACCTACAAATGCTATAACAAAAGGCTAGACAAGATTGTGGAAAGTGCTAATGTGAAGATTGATGACATATAAAACATATCAAGTTTGATCAAGACAATTTTGATGATGCCTCAAACTATGAAGAAAATGTAGCAAATAATTATGAAGAACCTATGTAAATAGAAGTTGATAAGGCCCCTACAAAGTATGTTCAAAAGGACCATCCAGTAGATCAGATAATCAGGGATAAAAATGAAGGAGTTCAGACCAAAAGGAGATTTACAAAGAGCAAGGAACAAGAAATTTTTTCTCTCTTGTCTCAAATTGAACCAAAGAATTTCTATGACACTAGCAAGGATGAGAGATGGATGGACACCATGGAAGAGGAGTTGAATAGATTGAAAAGAAAAAAACATGGGAACTGGTTCCTAGGCCTCTAAGCAAAAAAGTAATTGGCTCCAAGTGGGTGTTTAGAAACAAGTAAAATGAAGATGGAGCAATG
>VDFB02031321.1:0-21477 GCA_007258455.2 Sequoia sempervirens | reverse complement strand
CTCCATTGTTCTTTTAATAATCCTGATGAGATTCTTATTTGTGCTTTCAGCTAAACCATTACCCTGAGGGTAATAATTTGAGGATGTATTCAAATAAATGCCATATTTAACAACCCAATCAGTTAATCTTAATCCCACAAATGCAAGAGCGTTATCAGATATGATAGAGTCAGGAACTCCGAATCTGGTTACTATATCCTCATAAAAGCTCAAAACTGAAGATTCTTTTGATTCTTTCAAAGCCACCGCTTCTATCCACCATGTGAAATAGTCTGTAGCAGTAAGCACCCACTTATGACCAGTACTAGATGGTGGATTAATTGGTCCGATAAAGTCAATGCCCCATCTCATAAAGGGTTGCTCCACTTGAATTGGATGTAGAGGCATAGCAAGCAACTTTTCTTTTCCTGCAAATAAAGCACGTTTGATACACTTTCTTGACCATGTATATGCATCTTTAAACAAGCTGGGCCAGTAGTAACCAGCTCTCATGATTTTCCAAGCAGTAGTTCTTGGAGCGAAATGACCTCCTGCAGCTCCATCATGAAACTCATGAAGTATCTTCTCAACTTGATCACTGTGAATACATCTTAATAGAACACTATCTACAAGCACATATAGTATAGACTGCAGTCTGAAGTATCTTCGTTTAGCTCTATCTAAACCTGGTGGACACTCACCAGTCTATAAAAAATGGGTCATGTCTTGAGCCCAATTTGTTGTTATCAGAGGCATATCATCCTGGGTATTCGAGGTTCATTTGCATTAACAAAAATAGTATCTTGTTCTAAGTCATTTTCACTGCTTGACCCTAAAGCAAGCTATTCACAAAGACCTTTACCTCTAACCAACTTGGTGATCTTGATATCCACATCATATTCCATAACCTTAGTGACCCACCCTGCTCTTTTATCATTCAAATCTTTGTTCAATGGAAATTCTTTCACACTTGGGTGTGCAATCGAAACATGAATTTTGTTGTTTGAAACCAGAGGTTTAAACTTCTTTAGGCTTTTGATCATAGCAAGAACATGCTTGTCAACAAATGTATATTTTTGTTCATAATCAACAAGTCCCCGACTAAAGAAAGCTATTGGTTGCTCTAAATTATCACTGTTTTTCTGAACCAGCATAGCAGAAAGTGAACTAACACTACCAAAAGCATATAAGAAGAAGTCTTTAGAGAAATCTGGATTTACCAGTGTTGAAGCTGATGCTAAAGCTTCCTTGATCTCTTCAAAACTATGTTTTGCTTCTCCAGTCCAGCTAAAAATTGCATTCTTTTTAAGCATGGCAGTCAAGGGTTGTAGTAAATTTGCAACATCAGGAATGAATCTTCTTTAAAAGTTGATCCTCCCTAAAAATCTCTGCAATCCTTTCTTGTGATTGGGTAATGGTAGTTCAAGTATGGCTTTAACTCTTTGAGGGTCAATGGTAACTCCATCTTTTGACACTATGTGACCTAACAACTTACCTTTATGAATTGCAAAAATACTCTTTGTCGGATTGAGAGATATTCCATACTCTACATTTTTTGAAAACTTGATTGAGATGCGAAAAATGTTCATCTGCATTTTTTGAATATACAGTTATGTCTTCTAAGTAAACCAACAGAAATTTCTGAATTAAATTTTGAAACGCCATATCCATGGCACGTTGAAAGGTGGCACCGGCATTAGATAAACCAAAAGGCATTCTCTTGTAGGCCATAGTGCCCCATTTTGTTGTAAATGTTGTTTTATACTGATCCTCCTCTTTGAAAAGAATCTGGTTATAACCAAAATAACCATCCAGAAGAGAAAACCTTTATGATCCAACAACAGCTTGAAGAATTTGTTCCATAGAGGGTAAGGGATAATGATCTTTCAGAGATGCTCTGTTAAGGTCTCTAAAATCTACACATAATCTTATTTCACTGCTCTTTTTTCTAACTGGAATGAAGTTAGACACCTAGGATGTGTGTTTAATTGGAAACACAATACCCCCCTCTACTAGCTTGGTTAGCTCTTTGATCATTAAAGGTTCAAGCTTAGGGTTCAATGGTCTCTATTTTTGTTTAACAGGCTTGACACCAGGTTCTAACTCAATTGTATGTTGTGCAATATGAGGATCAAACCCTCTTAAATCAAAATATTTCCAAGCAAAAACATCATGATACTCTTGGCATAAAACAATGAAAGCCTTCTTATCTTCAGGTGAATTGATTTTGCCCAATTTGAGAAGCTTACCCTTAAAGATTTCAACTTCCTCATAATAATCTTCTTTCACTTGGATGTCAACTTTATTCTTCTTAAGTTGATCATCAAAATTAAATATGGATTCTAAGGTAACCAGCCCTTTGGGAAGCTTATTGTTCTTCAGCTGTATCACTTGATCATCATACTGTTGTTTGATCTTTTCCAAGTTTACTATAGAAAATTGATCCTCTTGGAGTAGAAAAGTTAAAATTTGTTCATCACTTTCAAATACCTACCAGTGAATGTTGTTATCAGGAATTGATAGCCTGATAACCACCTTGACATATTGTTGTATTTTATCCTTCTTAACATCACCTGGGATATCAAACTGTGCTCCAAATGCTACAAGTCTATCAGCATACTTATTCTGATTTCGTGGAACAAAAATCAGATTGAAGGCATTAAATTCTTCAATTATATTCTATACTCTGTTTCTGTAAGACTTCAAAGCATCATTCCTGAAAACATTCAGCCCCCTGATCTGATTAACTATCAGTTCACTATCCCCATAGACCTTCAAACAATCAATTCCTCTTTTCCTTGCCCATTCAAGGCCTTGGATAAGTCCTTCATACTTAGCATTGTTGTTAGAACATGCAAAAGCAAAATGAAAAGCTTAAAAGTACTTATCACCCTATGGAGAAATCAACATTGCACCTCCACCTGCTCCATTCTTGCTCCTGGAACCATCAAAGAACATTTCCCAAAGTCCACTTTGTTGTTGCAACAATTGTTTTGAATCCTTTTCAAGGTTTGGAATCTCTGCATCAGGTTCAAGCATCACATAATTACCCATACCAGCATCTTGATTAAGATCTACAGGACTGTCCCACACGTTTTCAGCTGCCCACTCATGTAGAAGCACATCAGGAACAACTTCTAATTGAAGTTCTTGAGCAGCAGCTAGCTCACTGTCAGTACAAACGACACAATTTGTAACTACAGCAATAGGAACAACATTGATGGGACTTGGGTTATATGGCTCAATGTGATCTTTAGCCAGCCTCTCAGATTTAATAGTGACTTTGGTTCCATATCTAGTTCTAAACAACATATGCGACTAGTCAGCTGAAACATAACCACCTATCTTAGCTGTAAAGTCTCTTAATAGGCACAATGAAAAGAAAGGTGAAAGGTCTATGACACATACATCCTGAGGAACTGATAAATTCAGACAAGCATGAAGAGTAAGACTCAAATCTTTAATGATGCCCAATGTATTGATAGAAGGGTGAAGCCACAATAGTGGTTTACAATTAAAGTGAGGAAGAAAAACTCACAAAAAATGAATGCATAACAAAAAATTTGATTTTAGTGGTTCGTACGAACCTATTGGTTCGACCGAACCCATTAGGGGTTCGCTAGAACCTGGGTTCGGCCGAACCCTTTAGGGGTCTTCCTAAAAAAATAGCAACAAAACCCTTATATAGAGGGGTTGAATGAACCTGATTCGGTGAACCCCTAGGGTTCGCTCCCGAACCCTAGTAGTTAGATTCGAACCCCCCTTATTCCTCATCCCCCAAAACACAAAAAAATAAGATTTGACACTTGAGCTCGGGTTGAGGATGAAAATGGAGGAATATTCACAAATCCAACTAGAATCGGTAGTCCTCGGAATGAGCTATCCAACGAATATATAATTTTAATATGTTTTTTTAATTATATATTTATTTTTTAAGTTTTATTAAACATGAGTTTTTCACTGAAAATCAAGCTCCCTGTTCTGCACATGTGGAAAAATAGTAGATTATAAAAAAAATTGAAAAATATGAGTGCACCGGATATTGAATTCCTTGATCCAACAAAAAGAAAAATTTGAATTTTGATATAAAAAATTTGTCGTTATCACGGTCGTATATACGAATTGTAATTGGTTTGACTTCAAAGCGATTAAAAAAGAAAAAATATTCAATAAAAAATTGTCTAATGAGTGGAAGCACTAGATACTCCAGTTACAAATCTAAATTCAAAGAATTAAATTTTATCCTTCATGGAAAAAAGTTATGTGTTATACGGTGTGCATCACTTTTTAAAAATGTTATTTTTTTAAAAAATAGTTTTGTGGGAGATGGAAAAAGTGCAATTTGATTCAAAAATTTTGAAAAAATATTTTAAAAATCTGGACAAAAATGTGACGAGACTCTAGTTTGCATCATCTTCAAATTATTCACGGTTTAGCCGCTATAGGTGCCCGAATGTGAAGATTTAGTTAAAAATAATAATTTCAGTGTCCAGTTTGGCCAAAAATTGTAAACCACTATTGTGGGATCACCCAAAAGTACCATCCAATTGAATCACTCCTTTTTCTAAAAGCTGATACTTTAGTCCAAGCTTGTCAGCAATCTGCTTTGGCATCACAGAACTACTAGCTCCGTTGTCTACCATACAGTTATGAACTAACTTATCACCTATGATTATTGACACATAAAATGGAGGCAGTTTAACTTCTTTTCCTATCTCTTTGCTAGGTTGTTTATCATTTCCCTGAGAATTGTTTATTAACACAACTCTAGCTTGACCTACTAGAGACTTGGACTGATCAGACACTTTAAAATTTGACAAAGCAGAGTGTAACATATCTTTTTGACCTAGGATAGCTAATGAATCCCATATAGACATTGTTACATTTGTCTTTTTCATACTATCAAGAATATTATAGGGTACAGTTGGGTTTACTTTATAATGTACATTTATGCCAGTGTGATCAGCTTGCAAATGTGGCTGCTCCTTGACCGGGAGTTGTTGATTTCTCTGCCAAATAGGAGTCACTTGAGATGTAGATGGTTCTGCAGCTGCTGCCTTTCCTTTGTCAGTTGCTTGATCAAGCTCAAAGGCTCTTTTCTTTGCCCTCATGTTAGCTGCAACCAGAGAATTATCTACATTCAATCCATAGAATTCTTCACCTGCCAGTTAAGTAGGGTAGCTTCACTGGTAGGCTGCTCTTGATGTTGTAAAGATGCATCATTGAATTCATTCTGCTATGAACTTAAGGCATTCTGTACCATAAGTGTCTAACTAATGAGTCCATTTGAGCAAGTGGCTTGACTATGAGGCTGGTTACAAGGGTAGCAACACTCATAATCTGCTGCTAAGTTGTTTTGAGTAGGGACAAGATCCTAAGCGCCTTCTTGAGGTCTTTGAATATACTTTGAAAAGGTCTGTTTACCCCTATCTAGGGCCTAGTAATTGCCTTGATAAACACCTGTTATGAAATACATTGTTGTTCTTGACACAATTCTCATAGCGATAAGGCTGTTATATAGTTGTTGCTTTTCCAATCTCCCAAGCTTATTACCAAAGTCGCAATAAACTTTTGATCTCCTACGACTCATTTGAAGAACTTGGAAATAAGCGACTAACGTATTTATATTGATTGGGAGCGGTGGCAAAGGTGTAAAAGGTGGTCTCTGCAAAGGGATATTCGAATGAATCTCTGAAAATATAGGCATTGGTGGCCTAAGAGCAAGTTTACCAGCCCGTATTAGGTTGTTTTCAGCTCTGATTGCTATTTCAAAAGCATCCGACAAAGACACTCCTCCCATTGACTGTATTAAAACTGAAATGTCGGTATTTATAGCTCTAAGATAATACAGGAAGGCATATTCAGGTGAAGGCCTCACCATTGCAGGGATTCTATCCCAGGTTCTTTGAAATTTGAAATTGAAATCATTCATCTACTCCTGATGGGCCCTCTGAATCATGGTTAATTGTTCCAATAAAGATAAATTATCAGACTTGTCCTTAAATTGTTTAAGCAACTTGTCTCCAAATTTGTCCCAAGTTGCAATTGAGCTGGCTGCTAAGCCCTTGTACCATTGCACGACTCTTCCTTTCAGTGAAGCAACTAATAATGTCACAGCAACATCCTCTTAAGTTATGTGATGGACTCCACATAACGAAGCCACATCACGCATATGTTCAATTGGAGTAGTCTGATCTTCCCCAGTGAAATTTGGTAGACTTTTAAAGGCTGCCATTGGAATATCATTATGCTGTGCCAAATTTAAGGGACTCCCTCCATTAAAAGCAACAAATGGTTGATTCCTTAGAGCAGCCATTGGAGGTGGCTGAGATGGATTTACTGACACTCTAGGTGAAACGAAAGACGGGACAG
This sequence comes from Sequoia sempervirens, assembly GCA_007258455.2. NCBI lineage: Eukaryota > Viridiplantae > Streptophyta > Pinopsida > Cupressales > Cupressaceae > Sequoia > Sequoia sempervirens. The sequence continues at coordinate 15,126 of VDFB02031321.1, read as the reverse complement.
TAATATGGAATCTTACGAATGGAGGAGTAGACTTGGCTCTTCTAGCATAAGAAAATGTTGTTCCTGGCCTTTCTGTTGCTCTGCCTTGTCTTCTTGGTGGTGACAGCTGCAAATACTCGAAAGGAACTAAGCTGCTCCTTGTCTGAACTCTTCTCATAAACTGTAGAAGGCGTTGATTCTAAAGTTCTTTCTCTCTACGGAGTCACCAAGTATGCACAAATGACTTCTATAAAGTCTAGAACTCGCTGGTTGCATACTAAACCAACAGTATAATGTGGAACTTGTCCCACCGGGCATGCCAGAAACTGTTATCAACCTGGATTTGCATTCTGTAGAATATAAACTAAAAAATTCAGTGTAACATGGGAAGACCTCTAAAACTGTGGGTCACTTATAGGCAGAGGTCAACCTCCAGAGAAGGTCAGCTTCCTTTGGTGTCACCTACCTACTGATTCTGTAAAGGGAAAGGGAGAAGGAATGCATAAAAATAAAACTAACACTATGGTGATGCACCGAACTGACAGGAATCATGAAATAAAATAGATGAACATACACTAGAAAAATAATGATAGTTACTTTATTTACTCAACATGAACTTCGTGAACTTATGCATCATTCTTGAAAGGGCTTAATCTGCATATACACTTTAAGAAGGAAAGATGAATTTCACAACTTTAAAGTTCGAATGCAGATTGAGAAAACACAGTTCAAAAAATCACATAATCTAGAAGAACATGAAAGTAGCATGAACATTAACAGTGGTTTCGAAGGTAATCTCTGTATTTTATATTCAGAATTCCAGATGAGTTACAAAGCATACATCAGCTGAGAAAGGATTTGAGAAAAATCACTAACTCTTTAGAATGCATAATTTGAACCCCTTTACAAAGAGGGAAAAATGCCTTATATACAAAAGATGTCAGCCCCTTAGGGCCTACAAAAATATCAGTCTTCAGAAAGATCTGCCCCTAGATCTTTTCGAATGAAATGAATTTTGCATTCAATGTGTAACCTCATTGTCCATGTAGGTGTGAAAGATCGCCCTTAGGAGAACCCTTCTGATCTTTTGCAGCATTAACTTCTGGTCCTCATGGCCATCTTCAAATCTTCCCAGTAGAGCTGCTTCCTTTCTGAGCGTTACCATAAATGTTGATCAACTCTTGCCAGTTGACATCCCAATTGTCCCTATGATCCCCGCCTTTCTGTTGCTCGATGACACCTTCTGGATATCAATCTGATTCATCGCTTTATTCTCAGAGTAGCCACACATTGCTTATGCTCTGTCAATCTCGTCCCCAGGGGGGAGTCAAGTAGTCAAACAGCTCATGGTGCATCCTTAGCTCCCATCTGATTGGTCGAACTCGTGCCCCATAGATTCCAGACGGTCAAAGATCTCTTCATCAGAATCGCATGTCGATGAGACACTAATCGTCTCTCCCCGATGCGAGTACACCTCGTAGCAACTATCGGCAGGACATGCGACAGTCGGCAAGAGTTCATAGCGAGCTCAAAAGTCATATCGATATTGCCATTTCACTGTCTAGTCATCCACATTCGGCAAGAGCTCCTTTAGTCTACAGGAGGTCATACCGATCTTCGTGAGTTATACCGCTACACAAGATGTCACCGAGACCACCACTATCGGGAAAACATCATAGCGAACACAAAACACTTTCCTCGAGCTCAATCATCCTTCCTTCGACAAGACACTGGCAAGTCGGGAAGACCTCTTGCCGAAGTCCTCTTGTTTCGGCAAGAGCCTACCTTCCTGTTCACAACAGTTGGCGAGACTATCGAGTCGGGGAAACTTCTCCCCAACTTCAAAATATTATACTAAAGGCACCCCTTCGTCGGAAAGACCCTCCTCATTCGGCCAGACCTCATAGCGAATGTAAAACTTTGACTCCAATGACTGCCTGTTGAACAACTGTCGGGGAGACTTTCCTCTGTCGGCAGGACATCATGGCGGGTTCCATTAGTCACACCGAAGGTTTACAACCATCGGCAAGACCATCACTTGTTGGTAAGACATTACACCGACCCCTTCCATTCCTCTCGAGCTCAAACCTTGTGTCGGTGAGACTCCCACTAGTCGGCAAGATGTCACGGTGAAAGCACCCATGTCGGGGAGACCCTTCATTATCAGTGAGACCTCTTAGCGAAAACAAACCACCTCCCCGAACTCAACATTTCCTTCGGTGAGATGCTGGCAAGTCGGGGAGACCTCATGCCGAAGTCCTATCATTATATCGTTGTGCTCCTCTGTCAACGAGACACCCATGTGTTGGTAAGACCTCACACCGAAGGCATTTCGTTTTCCCCGAGCTCTGATCGTCTTTCGATGAGACTCCATCCCTTCGGCGAGACATTGCCCTGATGTTAAACTCTCTTGGTGAGCTTGCTTTATCTTGGCAAGACCCTACTTGGTCGGCGAGACCTCATATTGAGCTCAAAACTTTCGCCAAGACCTCTGCTTGATCACCGAGACATCAAGGCGAACTCCTTTCGCTGAGAGCGTACCTCATTTCAGGGAGACGTTGCTTGGTCGGTGAGACCCTATGGCGAAGGCTTCAACTCCTGGCGAGCTTAGACCACTCTTTCGGTTAGGCATCGGTCGATGGCACCTCCGTTCGTTGAGACCCCACCTCCTCGGGCAAACCCTTCGCTGAAGGAAAAACTTTATGGCGAGAGCTCCCCGGTGAACCACTGTCAGCATGACCCTTGCTAGTCGCCGAGACATCACAGCGAGAGCCCCAACTTTTTCCAAGACCCTCCATTTTAGCAAGACCCTATACTTTTTCCAAGACATCATGGCGACTTTACTTTCCTTTGCCCCAAGCTCACATCCTTTCGCGTCGGGGAGACCACCTTCGGTCGGTGAGATCTCTCGCCAAGCTTGTTTCCTTCACCAAGACCACTTCACCTCGGCGAGACCTCACCCCGACGGTGAAACCTTGCAGCAAAGCCCCCTATATCATTGCCAAGAGCTTGGCCTGTCGGCCAGACCTCACGTCAGAGCTATCATCTCTCGGCGAGGGCTTATATCAGCCGGGAAGACTTCACTTGATCGGTGACACTTCATACCGAGACCAAGCCTACTTCGGCGAACTTAAATCTCTCGGCAAGCCTCCTCACGTCGGCAAGACTTCTTCCCGAAGGCACAACCTTATGTCAAGAGCTCCCCAATGAACAACTGTCAGCATGACCCCTTTTCAAGCGGAGAGATACATGAAGACTCTCGGTGACCCGAAAGTCCTAGCGACTGGTTTATTCAACCACATAGGACGTACTGCTAGTCGGAAAGACAACAGGAAGGTCTTGCCGACCTCCCTCTCTGATGAGTTTTGTGCCAAAACTGATGAGGCATACCTTTCAAATGAACTCCTTATGAAATGGCATCAGATGCATGACCTAACCCTCGATGCAAATGTCCCATTTAGCCCTTATGAACATCTGAAACATAACTTATCCTGCCTAATTGAGCCCGAAAGTGAAAATTGGGCAACAAATGTTTCACTGGACAAGCTCTGATACCATGTTGAGATTATGGATGCACAATCCCTGAAGCTGCAGTCTTCAATGGAGGAACTTTGAGCCAGGAAATAAAATTAACCACAAAGAAAAGTGTTGCAACTAGGCATGCACAATAGAGATTCTATATTGATGATATAATATTGATATTGGATATTGGATATGTTACAAATGAACAAGATGCCTGATTATATAGGCAAGAATGAAAACCTAAGATGCATGAAATGTTGCCATGTGTCTTGATCTAACAACATGCGAACCCTATCTAGATGATTATTAAATGTTGAGATAAGTTCTAGAAGGATAACTCATCTTCTAGAAGGAATCTTATCCCACCAAACATGGAAGGGAATATTTCCCTATTTATTAAATGATTTATCTAATAATGCAACCTAGGACTTAATTAATTAAATGCAAGACCTAAGTTAACTTATGCTAGTGTAATAATTAATTAATTACACTAACACATGGCTCTCTCAAAGACAAACTTTGGAGTTGCTTGGGGAACAGACAGGTCACTATTGACATCATGGAGACAAGATATAGGCATATGTGGCCAGATGGGCATCCAGGTGTAGATGTTTTTATGAGAGCTCTTCATGCCTTTTGACAAGATCTTGCAGAGAGATAGTGCAAAAAGGCTGATAAGATGGGGCATCCAGGACAATTTACCAATGAGGAATTGCTACTGTAGAGGCACTGGTGGCCTTGAGTGGTGGCCAAGGGGCAACCTAGAATTCTCTGAGAACAGACATCTTTCATGTTTATATCCTTTTTTATCAGTATTTGATGTCTATAATTTTGTACAGTGGTCTAAATTGTAAATGGTTCTATATGTTTATATGATGTAACCTATAACATGTTGATACAAACCGGATGATGGATTCTATGTTGATCTCCTTTAGTGGAAGTTTATACGGATATTTTGTAAAGGGGTAGCCTAGGGGGGTTGTGGATGCAACTGGGCAATATTTGTTCTGGGGACTCTAGTTTTTTTGTAATGGGGGGCTCTTGTGGTTGGTGTTAACATGAACTCCCTATATCTTGATTTGTATTCTTTGCTCTTTCTATACTTAATACAAAAAAAATTAGAGAAAGAGTTTTAGAAAGGAAGGAAAGATGGATAAAGAGGAAGGTGAGTAAGAATAATACAAGAGAATTTTGAAGGAGGAAAAAAAAAAAAAAAGATTTCACTAAAGGATTTGGGGATCTTCATCAAGGTGTTTCATAAGCTATTCAGATTATTTTATTAAAGAATACGTGGTTTTCCATTAATCATTGATAATTTTTAGTTATAAAAAATATGCATGTTATTATATTAAAAAAAAAAATGAATAATTTGTAGAACAATAAACCTATGCTTGTATTCCCTTCAACATTGATTTTTCTTACAAAATCAATCACTAAATTACTTATCAATTTTTTTTAAATTGAATACATAATAGTTTTTATTCATTGAATTTTCTTACAAATTTAAAAAATAATATCCACTCTACCCTTGACCAAATCACATTTTGAATTCTAACTCCATGACTATTATTTATATTAACCAATGGACTATTTAACATAAATATATATAGAGAGAGTAAAGGAAAAAGAAAACATGATTTATGCAATAGAAGGTGTGATTAGAAAATTTCCTGGCATGACAGTATTGTCTATTGATAATAAATCTAGTGTAAAGCCGCTTCCTTCCTACATGCCAAGAGAGGCTAAAATGTCCAGCCAAACATAAAGAATGGAGATTTTTTTTTATCAGCAGTTATAGTTGCAATGGCTGCTAGATTTGTAAGCATAGTTGGAAATGTTTATGCATCAAAAACTTTTAGATTTCAAAGGTTTAAAGCATAGAAATAACCAATTTGTAATGATATGCCCAGCCATCTCTTAAAGTCGTAAGGAAGTTTGATTACACCCAGCTATTGCATAATGGCCTTGAGACTTTTGGTCTAAGGTTACTAATGTCATGCCCACCCAATTCATAGTGACATTTTGATCAATTCAGCCATTGTAATGGTGATGATATACAAAAGAATATAATTATATAATCAGATATATGTGTGAATTACTCAAACAATAATTACTCTTACAGTAGTAGCAATAGTTGGTGTCCATGAAAATAAAAATTAGAAATTCAAAAAATAGTATTAAATTGGTCATAATTGATTAATAAGTTTGAATTGTGTTGTTTAATGTCACATCTCTTGTATGAAAATTCTGATATTTGATTAAACTAGTAATCATTAAAGTGAATCAATGTCAATTATGGATTGATTTTAATGAGTATGTTACATTATAATGGTATTAGATATTCTTAAAACTTCTTAAACACATTATAAAATATCTAAGATGCAGCCAAAAGTGTCAACTCAATGTGGATGGTTTTTTTTTATGTTCTTATGCATCATAGAATCCATCATAAATGACTCATACTACATTGTCATAAGATGTGTTTACAACATATTATACACACTACAAACACAAATGGCCAAAAGTGCCACCTCAAAATGAGATGCCCTTTTTTCATGTGAGAACAAAGTAATAAACAAATAAAACATAGTAAATAAGAAATATTAGGATGCAAGGTTGAGACACCTTTCGCAATGATCTTCTTTCTTTTTTATTGATCAAGTTAAAAGTCAAAACTAATCTATTTTCTACTTGCAAGTTAGCATTAATATAACTTTCCTTTTATTATCTATGATTGATATCATTATATATAGCCTTTTTGTTTATGGACCTTCAGCTAAATTATTTGAAACAAAAATTACAATCAAATGAACGTTTTGCTATGGCCCTCACCCATAAAAGAAAATTAGAGCATTGGTAACAAACAAAAAAGAATGAAATCCAAACTATACCATCATAAAGGCAAGACTAAAAATTGAACAAGGTTTAGAGAATAAATGAAATGATGATGCAGACAAGAAATTTCACTCTCACTGTCATAAATAACTTGATCACAAGTTCATATTACCACAAGCAAAACTTCGCCCAAAACTTGCAATAAACAACTAATTCTTTCTCCAATTTCTAAAATTCCACATTTTGCAGCCAATTCAAATTGCATTTATCAATTACCTCCAATTCAAGTTTAAACAAAACAAGGAAGCGAATTCAATTCAAACCAACATATCACTTCTATCAAAATCAAACTCCAAAGTTCAATTTTTAACTTTATCATTTTCTTAATCTACAAGAAAGTGCTTTCTTTCATTCTTTCTGTGCACTCTTATTGCATTTTAAAATTTAAATTGCCATATTGAAATGGCATGTTCCCTCAGAATTGTATGGTGTTTCAATTTTTTTTAAACTTTCCCACAAACTACTCTACAGCTGCTGCCCCAATATGCCTTTACATTTAAATTTATAAAATGTCTTTCTCGGAATCAATGACACACCCCTCCACTAGCAATTCAATCTGAATTTTCTTATGGTCTTCCAAACATGGCGAACCGTGCAATGTATCTCATTTATTTGTAATCTTCCTTTGATATTTGTGCAACCGTCTATCAGTCAGAAACCTGCCATTCACAGCCAACCTTCATCTATTGGTTGTTTTAAAATTTTTAAAATTGTCTTTTAACATGGTACAACTGCCATTCACAATTTCTGCACATTCTTGCTTCCAACGCAGCCTCCTATGGTCTTCCCTTCTCCTCACACGGAACATTATCTTATCTTGCATACTCTTTTTTTAAAGTCTTCTCAAATTTGTCTTTTCATATGACGCCCCTCCAACTTCTTTGTAGTTATTTTCTTTTATTTTTTAATTTATTTTTACAGTAATTAAAACATAATTCAAATATGTATCAGTTTTTTAAATTCTTTTCAACAATATAAAATTTATGCTAATTGACAAAGTCAAAATCTGAAGTTCTTCATTTCTCCTGAAAATTTGTGAGAAGGATTGGAATGATGTTCATAGATGCCTACAAAACGATTTTATTCAAAACCTATAGAATCTCAAGATATTAAACTGATTTTTTTTTTTGATGCTCCTGCATCAAATGATCCGTTGAAGCCCCAAAATAAATAACCAAAGAGAAAATAAAATTAAAAAAAAAAAAACTACCCCATCAATCCATGCAACCAAAGCCACCTACAAGACCAAATTCATCTCAAATATTTCCTAAACTTTTGCCTCTTGAACATGGATGCCAATAATGATGGGATCAACCCTAGTCTCAATCGCTCAATTATAAGGGCCTTAACTTTAGGTGTTGTCATTGTTTCACTATTGGTCACTTGGCTTCGGCTTGTTCTATCCTACATCGAAAAGGGACAACCACATGGTGGAAAGATGCAAATGATGATCTCCTAACTATTTCGACTTTTGCTTTTCCTATGGATGCCTCCTCTCAAGCTTTTGATGAGCGTCTTGCTCTTGGAGCAATTTTGGTTTTTCCTATGGATCTCGATGGTGTTTCTCCTCTTCTGAGGGCATCTCCTACTCCCCTATATGCTTCCACTCCGCCCTAAGGATCTCTTGTGGATGGTGTTTGTTGTTCACCTTCTTGTCCTCTTGCTCCCCACTCGTGTGTTGATAGTCTTCCCATGGGTGTGACTCATGTCCCCCCTTGTGGGTGTTTGGATGATATTATCGCTTAGACTGTCATTCGTAAGAGGCCTAAAGGTCTCCCCTCTACCTCGTCCTCTCATTCTTGAGGCTTGTTTGATAAGTTTGTTGTATAGGGTTGAGACCCTAGTTTCTTGTTTCTTTCTGATTCTATTCTCCAGTCAAAAGCATTCCTGGTCTTTATTTGGTTTTTTAAAGTCTCACTTCTGGTGAGATTTGTACTACTCACCTCGATGGTCAGTTTGTACCGAGTTTAGACCCTTCCTACTTTATCTTAATCAAAACAAACATGTAATGTTCCAAGTTGATGAATTTGATACCATGTAATAGATCCCTTCTCTTGGAATCCCTATGATAGACACCAACCTCCAAAGTAAGAGGGGTATGTGTGAAAGGCTTATATCAAGCCATTTGTTTGGGAGACAATATTTTTTACCACCAAATTGATTTAGAGATGAAGATTTTGGCCTTCTTTAACACACTACTCACCTCCCAAATTTTAAATTTCAAAACCCTTCCTCAATTCTAGTCAGCCAAGGAGAAGCCACATAATGTTAAAATGGGAATTTTTCAACCCTTCAAAAAAAAATTATAATAAAAAGACAAACCTTAAGATAAAAGTTTATTAAAATATATAAAGAAAATAAATGTGTTATATTTATTATCTAGACGAAAGAAAATTATAATAATTAAAAGCTTAAATAAATTTAGAAAATAAATAATGCATATGTATCTCTAATTAATTAAAAGCTCAAACAAATTAAAGTCTATCAAAATCCATTTGCCAAGGCATTTGAATTTTGCACTCTATTGTTGAGTTGTGAATTTAATTATGTATTATCTAAGATCACTTATGCAAGTGGAAGAGTGATTCATGCAATCACAAAACTAAACCTAATATATGAATGTGACCTTGCAACTTATGGAAATGATCTAACTAGTTTTTGCAATCTAAAACTTGTTTGCCTTAATCTTTTGGTATATGAATTTGGTAAGAGTTGGTGCTTAAGAACACTTGTGGCCAGTGAACATAAAAGAGAGTCCTATTGTTTAGTTTAGATGGAACATTCAAATCAATATTAATTAAATTTTATATTTTGTCAATTTGAAGATGATGTAGATTAGTGATTTTTGAGATTTCGTACATAGATTCTATATATAGAATGTCTTTTTTCAAACATGTGTTAATAACTTTTTTGTTATACCATATAATGTTTGTAATGAGTGATATTTTCCCATCCAACGTAATTTTTATAGAAATAACATCAATACATAATTTTTTTAATATAGATCATTAGCATTGATATCTCGTGCATCATATTTTTTATGATTTTTTATTACATATGTTTTAATTATTATTTTTTAATTTAGATTTAGTAATAGTCTAGAACAATATTTTCCCATCTAGCATAACCCTTTTTGTTTGTTCAATTTCTTTTTTGTTAAAACAAAGATAATCAACACAGAGTGATTTCATTTGAGTTTAAAACCCTAACTTGAATCATCATTTTTTTTTGTTGAAAACCAAGAGAAAAGTAATTGAAGGTTCATCCAAGTGTCTTTGTACTGTACAAAGGACATTCAACCAAAAGCCTCTATTCAAAAGCACCTTTGGTCAAAAGCCCTTTCTTATAAGTATTATGCAACATTAAAATGTGGTGACAAGCATTTACCTTTATTCAAAGGTGTTTGATGGTTTTTTTTTCCTTTCTAAGATTGACTTGTGTGTCTTGGCCCTATCCCCTAAATGGAACATACTTATATGCTTACACCTTTGAGAATTTGTTAAGTTATGAGGGTAGTGTTCTCTTCAATCACACCCCTCAATTGATTGACTTTAAGACATTAAGCAAAAAATTGAAGACAATATGCATGTGATATTCTTTGATATTCTTTTATATAAAGAATGTTAAAAGTAAATTATTTTTTTAATTGGATTAAAAAATATGTTGACCAATTATGCCATGTTAAGCCCAAGTGCAAGATTGTTTATTTTCAATTAGTGTGTCCTTAAATACACCACCTTAGTGTGCAATTTGATAAAGTGAAAAAAGCAACAATTATTTGAATATAATTTGAGTTCGAAATTTTTGGAAATCAAATGTATGGGCATATAACTGATAAGAGATTAGTTTTGTACTCACATATTTGACCCAAGACACAATTTGTATATGAAGAATAGGTTAGAATCTAAAGATGTGTGATGATAAGATTTAATTAAAAATAATGTCATTTACCGTCATATAAAAATAAAAATGCCCTAGTTATTGCGAGTCCAAAACATAAAAGCACACGTGTATACAATTTTCCCTATTATATAACTAAAAGTTAAAAAGATTCCATACAATTAAAAATATAATAAATAAATATTAATTATTACTTTTAATATTATTGTATTTTATCTATTCAATATATTATTGAATAAATTAATAGAAACTCCATATATTAAATTAATATTTAATATACAAAAATTATAATTATAATTTTTTTTGGACATTTATAGATTACACTAGTTTCCTTTTGAACCAGCTGAATCCCTGGGAGGAAGTGCTCTTAACATTCCATTTACTGTCTCAGCTTGTGAATGTGATTAAAAACAAAACTTTCATTTCATTTGCCTGAAATTATAAGAAAAATACATATAACATTTCATCAATCAATAAACTTTTACAATCCAAAACAAATGAAATCTAGAGTGGTGAAGTGTCTGTTGAAGCCACCTCCCTGATCTATCAGTCTCCCATACATCATTCTTTTTGTAATCATTTGGAAAACATTCACACTTTGAAATTCCGCCCATTTCCTCTCTTTGCATTCAAACTCTCAAATCCATAAATAGATGCGTAAAGACTGAATTGCATACCTCGACTAAACTTTGAGTCTATAGAGAGCAAACACAAATAGTTTGGCTTGTTCTATTGTCGACGGGCATGCATGCCCAATTGCAGGTCAAAAATAGCTATTAAAATTTCGCACTTGTTATTAATTACACAATCTAGAACTTCGCCTACATTTATTTAAATTTAATTCCTTCCCCTCTCTGATGATTGTTAAAGCTAAAAAATCACTTAAGTTATAATCGCTCATTATCAACTTTCATATTCATTTCTCCACTTAATTAATATTTAATTAATTTAATTAAATATTATCTCTCATTAATCATCCGATGCCTGATCCGTCTGAAGCTGACGAACACTGAAGTGATTCTGAACACTGCCAAAACCATACTGCTCCATGCCCGCAGATTTGCTTTCACCATGAAATAGCATATGCTCAACAGTGTGCAAGAACCCACCATCATTCTGGGAGATGCAACACCAGAAGATAGAGAATAACAATTATAACCACAAAAATTACTTTTAAAGTAAATACTTAAACAATTAAGCCTCACTAAACAAGAAAATGAATTCTTTTCACATCAGACCGTGTATACTCACCCAGTGCAACTGGATAAATTCAAGTATTGCAAAGCAGATAGGTTTTCAATGTTCTCCGGAAGTGTACTGAGATCACCACATGTACTTATTAGTTCGAATTGGGTTAGAAACTCTAGTTGGCCAAGGCTTGTTGGAAACCCCATCAGTGCATCCCAACCTTCTAAGTATTTTAGAGAGCACAGGCTATCGAAACTTTAGAGCAAGGTGGGATGGTTTGCACAAATCTTCAAAGACAAAAAAATGTAAAGATGCCGGCAGCTGCACATCATTTTTTCAAATGAAAGACAAAGGAAAGAAAAAAAAATATTAGTAAAAAGAATATTTTAGTACGTTCTTATGGATTTGACAGAGTTTTTCTTTGACGTTTCTAAGCAAACACTATGACCCATAATCAGGAATCAGAAAGCAAGGAAAGATAAATTATTTCTGATTCTTGATGGTAGATCAAGAAATTTGATCTGAAATATGACAATAAAACACACAATCAAATTCAAAAATTATTATACCAAAAACACACAATCAAATCCAAAAATTATTATACCAAAAACAATATTGTAAAGCTCAACAATATTGATCATTTAGAAAGAGAGATGGCACTTGCCTCATCAACATTCTCACTATCTACCTCCATTAAACAGCTAGTTGTTTGACTTGTGTGGGATGTATAGACAAATTCCCATCAATCTCTATATACTTTAGACTTTCAAAGCTGTGTTGACATATTCCATTCACTTCAATGGATTTTGGAAGTTCCAAAACCCTCGAAGAAGAGTACATAATGTTTAGGCTTTCGGCTTTAATTCCAAATTCATCACTGTCTGCTGAGGCTGAAATTCAAATCCCCTTTATTTTCTGCATCATCCATTAAAACATTTTCAATTTAAATGTCATAATTGGTTCTTAAACCTAATAAAATATATTTTATAAGAGTATAAACAAAAATTAAACACCCATTTGTGTGTAGATCGAGGGCATTTCATGCAGAGGTTATAGTGGTATTGTAAGACTTCACTCCGCAGATCCTACCAAATATTAATTCCTCCATTTAAAAATATAAACATCCATAAACAAACAAATTAATGAAGATTAAACAAATTTAAAGTTTACACCAGACATACCTGTCTATCTTCTACAAAATCCTTCAAAAATTCCTGCTCCAATATTCTATCTGGCTGGGACAACAATCTTCCTCCTGCCTTTATTATATCATTAACTTTCACGTTGCTATTTTCCAGAATAAACTGCAGCGTTTCCTCGTCGGTACACCACAAGAAAGGAACAGAATTTTTCAGCATCGTCATCAAAAGGGAGTTTTAGAAGAACCACTTACTGAAACACTTCAAGTTGGACCTTTCCAACTACAGCAGAGACTACTCTTGTAGAACATTTACAAAAGACCAAACGATATATCTAGAAAGGCCTCCTTAGAGAGCACATTCAAACTTCTGTATACTCCAGCTAGCACGGATTCATTGAGGGAATTCCTTGAGAGACTTAACTTCTGAGGCCGTCGTAACAGACTTTGTAAATTTGTGCCCACCCAATTCTACAAGTAATGGAATCCCATCGCACATATTCACAATATCTGCCACTTCTCTGTCCTCTATGCCTGAGGGAAGTGATGCTTTGGCACTGCCTCGAGCTATTTTACTGAAAAGTTTTTTCAAGTCCGAGGAAAAGCCCGTCCACCTCATATGGAACGCCTTCAAAATCTGTTTGTGAAAGCATGTTAGTCTGATCAAGCTTTCTGGTGGTTAGAAGAACCCTCATCCTGCTGGGAAGGCAGGACAAATCAGTTGGCAAAAGCCTTCTGGTGGTTAGAAGAATCCTCATCCCACTGGGAAGGTAAGACAAATCAGTTGGCAAAAGCCTTCTGGTGGTTAGAAGAATCCTCGTCCCACTAGGAAGACAGGACAAATCAGTTGGCAAAAGCCTAGTGAGGTTCTTTGTTGCGAGAACATTGTCAATAAACATAAATATACGACCAGTGCCATCTTTTCTAAAAACCTCTGTTAATTGGTCCTGACCATGCTCATAACTGTTCACCACGACAATCCCTTGGCCAAATGGATCTCTCAAGATCTGCCACTGAAGCTGCTTCATATCATTGTTGGAACAGTTCGCATCCATAATGATTCTGCAGTATTTGTGGGCCTTAAAGTCGTGAGTCTTGAAGATAGCAGATGCTAGAGTTGTTTTCCCAAAACTTCCAACATCGTAAATTACAACAGCTCCCTTTGAATCATCAGTTGGATCCGTTTTCAGAAGCTTGGTTACTCTATCTTTCGCTACTTCTCTCCCAACTGAAAATTCTCCAACGAAGAAAAACCCAAATGCCATGGTTTAGATATAACGCTACATACAATAAGAACAGAACTGATGTACGATAGCCCAAATGGCCATTTATAACCCATTATGCTCTACTAGTTTAGGAAAATAATTTCAAATCAATACCTGGTTTAGGATCATGTCCCTTTGTTGGAGGAAAAAAGCGAGGAGTGTTGTTCAAAACACCAATCACAACCCCAAGGGTGAGATCTGCATAGGCATTTCGCATTTCTGACTCAAGCATTTGCAGATCCCCAGCATTCACAGAAGCTTGAAAAACCCTATACAGTCATGGAAAATATGACAGAAAAAAAGAGAAGTGAAAAAACCTCCGTTTTACAAAAGTCTTATTCTGCTTACTCTACGCAATGTGAAAAATTCATTAAGGATTTACCTGTAAGCCTTGTGAGATTCCATATGTGCAAGACATTGAACACATCCGTCAAAAATGAAGTCAACTGCTTCATCGAGCCTCTCTCTTTCAGCAGGGACATGGTGATCTATTCGCTGTGTAAGCGTATTCTGTTGGGCCTGCCAAATTTTCTAGAGTTAATATTTATGTTCCATTTGAATTTATCGCCAACAAAAAATTAAACAGCAGAGGGATATAAATCGTTCTTACTCTCTCATTTTTAGCGGCGATGGCTTGAAGATGCTGGTTAATGACGAAGATTAAGTGGTCAAGATGAGTGACATCTCGCACCATTTCTTCAAGAAACCCCCAATCCATTGCAATCTCGTTTTCCAAGAAACAAAACCCAGAGCAGCGTTTCTTGCACATTGCAGGAGGGTAAAGAGAAGCCTGAAGAGATTAAGAGAAAAACACTGTAGGAATTCACACTGCAGAGATGGAGGGTGAGATAAAACGCCTAAGGAGAGAACCCTAAATAGATAAGTATGCAGGTAGGTCTGAATTTGAGTGTGACATAAAGAGGGAGATTTTTATGAGCTAGATGGGGGAATCTGAACGTGGCTATGAAGTGAACGGCCACCAACAAATTGCTGTCAAATGTAAGGAAATTTCAGGGAAAAGACTTACCTAGTAGGCATCTCTTTATATAAAATCACTGTATTTACCTTACTTCTAACTTTTAACTGGCCCCTAGCATAAATATCTAAGGGGTTTTGGTCTATGGGAAATTGGATGATTTAAATGAGGTAATTAAGGATCCAAGTTTCTTAAATGAAAGATATTCGACATCAATAAAAGAGATGAAACTTCAATAAAAAAATGGTTAAGTTGGAAAGCAA